>CANNZV010001680.1:0-136377 GCA_947561585.1 Caprella mutica
CTCAACCGGCATCGTGTACCACCAGTGGTACACGATGGTTTTTGTAATTTTTAAAAATTGAATTTTCTCCAACATATATTGAATACTTCATATGACTAGTGTTGGTAAAGTAAGGAATAAAAATTGCAATACATAATTCGTAGATATATATTACATTATTAATTTACATAATTGTGACTAAAAATATCAGAAAAATATGTTAAAAAACAAATAAAACAACTGTACATGTATGCATATAAAACAAAGATGCTGGTTCGGCATTAGAGTCATATTTCGAGTTGCGGTGAAAGTGTTAATACAAGCAGCAACTGAATTACAAAAAGTTTAATGCACATAACACCGCCTATACCTTTTATATAGGCATAAAATGTATCTTTTATCCATCAGAAAACATTGTAGCAATCAGAACACTTTGTAGTCACCACAAAACTTTTTTCATCATAACACTACTTTTATTATCATAACACTACTTTTATTATCTTAACACTACTTTTATTATCTTAACACTACTTTCATTATCATAACACTACTTTCATTATCATAACACTACTTTTATTATCATAACACTACTTTTATTATCTTAACTCTACTTTTATTATCTTAACTCTACTTTTATTATCTTAACACTACTTTTATTATCTTAACACTACTTTTATTATCTTAACACTACTTTTATTATCATAACACTACTTTCATTATCATAACACTACTTTTATTATCTTAACACTACTTTTATTATCTTAACACTACTTTCATTATCATAACACTACTTTTATTATCTTAACACTACTTTTATTATCTTAACACTACTCTCATTATCATAACACTACTTTTATTATCATAACACTACTTTTATTATCTTAACACTACTTTTATTATCTTAACACTACTTTCATTATCATAACACTACTTTCATTATCATAACACTACTTTTATTATCATAACACTACTTTTATTATCATAACACTACTTTTATTATCTTAACTCTACTTTTATTATCTTAACACTACTTTTATTATCTTAACACTACTTTTATTATCTTAACACTACTTTTATTATCATAACACTACTTTTATTATCATAACACTACTTTTATTATCATAACACTACTTTTATTATCTTAACACTACTTTTATTATCTTAACACTACTTTCATTATCTTAACACTACTTTTATTATCTTAACACTACTCTCATTATCATAACACTACTTTTATTATCATAACACTACTTTTATTATCTTAACACTACTTTTATTATCTTAACACTACTTTTATTATCTTAACACTACTTTTATTATCTTAACACTACTTTCATTATCATAACACTACTTTTATTATCATAACACTACTTTTATTATCTTAACACTACTTTTATTATCTTAACACTACTTTTATTATCTTAACACTACTTTTATTATCTTAACACTACTTTTATTATCATAACACTACTTTTATTATCATAACACTACTTTTATTATCATAACACTACTTTTATTATCTTAACACTACTTTTATTATCATAACACTACTTTTATTATCATAACACTACTTTTATTATCATAACACTACTTTTATTATCATAACACTACTTTTATTATCATAACACTACTTTTATTATCATAACACTACTTTTATTATCGTAACACTACTTTTATTATCTTAACACTACTTTTATTATCTTAACACTACTTTTATTATCTTAACACTACTTTTATTATCTTAACACTACTTTCATTATCATAACACTACTTTTATTATCATAACACTACTTTTATTATCTTAACTCTACTTTTATTATCTTAACACTACTTTTATTATCTTAACACTACTTTTATTATCTTAACACTACTTTTATTATCATAACACTACTTTTATTATCATAACACTACTTTTATTATCATAACACTACTTTTATTATCTTAACACTACTTTTATTATCTTAACACTACTTTCATTATCATAACACTACTTTTATTATCTTAACACTACTTTTATTATCTTAACACTACTTTCATTATCATAACACTACTTTTATTATCATAACACTACTTTTATTATCTTAACACTACTTTTATTATCTTAACACTACTTTTATTATCTTAACACTACTTTTATTATCTTAACACTACTTTTATTATCATAACACTACTTTTATTATCATAACATTACTTTTATTATCATAACACTACTTTTATTATCTTAACACTACTTTTATTATCATAACACTACTTTTATTATCATAACACTACTTTTATTATCATAACACTACTTTTATTATCATAACACTACTTTTATTATCATAACACTACTTTTATTATCATAACACTACTTTTATTATCGTAACACTACTTTTATTATCTTAACACTACTTTTATTATCTTAACACTACTTTTATTATCATAACACTACTTTTATTATCATAACACTACTTTTATTATCATAACACTACTTTTATTATCATAACACTACTTTTATTATCTTAACACTACTTTTATTATCTTAACACTACTTTTATTATCATAACACTACTTTTATTATCTTAACACTACTTTATTATCATAACACTACTTTTTATCTTAACACTACTTTTATTATCTTAACACTACTTTTATTATCATAACACTACTTCTATTATCTTAACACTACTTTTATTATCTTAACACTACTTTTATTATCTTAACACTACTTTTATTATCTTAACACTACTTTTATTATCATAACACTACTTTTATTATCGTAACACTACTTTTATTATCATAACACTACTTTTATTATCATAACACTACTTTTATTATCATAACACTACTTTTATTATCTTAACACTACTTTTATTATCTTAACACTACTTTTATTATTATAACACTACTTTTATTATCATAACACTACTTTTATTATCATAACACTACTTTTATTATCTTAACACTACTTTTATTATCTTAACACTACTTTTATTATCATAACACTACTTTTATTATCATAACACTACTGTTATTATCATAACACTACTTTTATTATCATAACACTACTTTTATTATCATAACACTACTTTTATTATCATAACACTACTTTTATTATCATAACACTACTTTTATTATCATAACACTACTTTTATTATCTTAACCCTACTTTTATTATCTTAACACTACTTTTATTATCATAACACTACTTTTATTATCTTAACACTACTTTTATTATCATAACACTACTTTTATTATCATAACACTACTTTTATTATCATAACACTACTTTTATTATCATAACACTACTTTTATTATCTTAACACTACTTTTATTATCTTAACACTACTTTTATTATCATAACACTACTTTTATTATCTTAACACTACTTTTATTATCATAACACTACTTTTATTATCTTAACACTACTTTTATTATCTTAACACTACTTTTATTATCATAACACTACTTCTATTATCTTAACACTACTTTTATTATCTTAACACTACTTTTATTATCTTAACACTACTTTTATTATCTTAACACTACTTTTATTATCATAACACTACTTTTATTATCGTAACACTACTTTTATTATCATAACACTACTTTTATTATCATAACACTACTTTTATTATCATAACACTACTTTTATTATCTTAACACTACTTTTATTATCTTAACACTACTTTTATTATTATAACACTACTTTTATTATCATAACACTACTTTTATTACCATAACACTACTTTTATTATCTTAACACTACTTTTATTATCTTAACACTACTTTTATTATCATAACACTACTTTTATTATCATAACACTACTGTTATTATCATAACACTACTTTTATTATCATAACACTACTTTTATTATCATAACACTACTTTTATTATCATAACACTACTTTTATTATCATAACACTACTTTTATTATCATAACACTACTTTTTATTATCTTAACCCTACTTTTATTATCTTAACACTACTTTTATTATCATAACACTACTTTTATTATCATAACACTACTTTTATTATCATAACACTACTTTTATTATCATAACACTACTTTTATTATCATAACACTACTTTTATTATCTTAACACTACTTTTATTATCATAACACTACTTTTATTATCTTAACACTACTTTTATTATCATAACACTACTTTTATTATCTTAACACTACTTTTATTATCATAACACTACTTTTATTATCTTAACACTACTTTTATTATCTTAACACTACTTTCATTATCATAACACTACTTTTATTATCATAACACTACTTTTATTATCTTAACACTACTTTCATTATCTTAACACTACTTTTATTATCTTAACACTACTTTTATTATCATAACACTACTTTTATTATCATAACACTACTTTTATTATCATAACACTACTTTTATTATCATAACACTACTTTTATTATCATAACACTACTTTTATTATCTTAACACTACTTTTATTATCATAACACTACTTTTATTATCATAACACTACTTTTATTATCATAACACTACTTTTATTATCATAACACTACTTTTATTATCATAACACTACTTTTATTATCATAACACTACTTTTATTATCTTAACACTACTTTTATTATCTTAACACTACTTTTATTATCATAACACTACTTTTATTATCAAAACACTACTTTTATTATCATAACACTACTTTTATTATCTTAACACTACTTTTATTATCATAACACTACTTTTATTATCTTAACACTACTTATATTATCATAACACTACTTTTATTATCTTAACACTACTTTTATTATCATAACACTACTTTTATTATCTTAACACTACTTTTATTATCTTAACACTACTTTTATTATCTTAACACTACTTTTATTATCTTAACACTACTTTTATTATCATAACACTACTTTTATTATCGTAACACTACTTTTATTATCATAACACTACTTTTATTATCATAACACTACTTTTATTATCATAACACTACTTTTATTATCTTAACACTACTTTTATTATCTTAACACTACTTTTATTATTATAACACTACTTTTATTATTATAACACTACTTTTATTATCATAACACTACTTTTATTATCATAACACTACTTTTATTATCTTAACACTACTTTTATTATCTTAACACTACTTTTATTATCATAACACTACTTTTATTATTATAACAATACTGTTATTATCATAACACTACTTTTATTATCATAACACTACTTTTATTATCATAACACTACTTTTATTATCATAACACTACTTTTATTATCATAACACTACTTTTATTATCATAACACTACTTTTATTATCTTAACACTACTTTTATTATCTTAACACTACTTTTATTATCATAACACTACTTTTATTATCATAACACTACTTTTATTATCATAACACTACTTTTATTATCATAACACTACTTTTATTATCATAACACTACTTTTATTATCTTAACACTACTTTTATTATCTTAACACTACTTTTATTATCATAACACTACTTTTATTATCTTAACACTACTTTTATTATCATAACACTACTTTTATTATCTTAACACTACTTTTATTATCTTAACAATACTTTTATTATCTTAACACTACTTTTATTATGTTAACACTACTTTTATTATCTTAACACTACTTTTATTATCTTAACACTACTTTTATTATCATAACACTACTTTCATTATCGTAACACTACTTTTATTATCATAACACTACTTTTATTATCATAACACTACTTTTATTATCTTAACACTACTTTTATTATCTTAACACTACTTTTATTATCTTAACACTACTTTTATTATCATAACACTACTTTTATTATCATAACACTACTTTTATTATCATAACACTACTTTTATTATCATAACACTACTTTTATTATCTTAACACTACTTTTATTATCTTAATACTACTTTTATTATCTTAACACTACTTTTATTATCATAACACTACTTTTATTATCTTAACCCTACTTTTATTATCTTAACACTACTTTTATTATCATAACACTACTTTTATTATCTTAACACTACTTTTATTATCATAACACTACTTTTATTATCATAACACTACTTTTATTATCTTAACACTACTTTTATTATCTTAACACTACTTTTATTATCTTAACACTACTTTTATTATCGTAACACTACTTTTATTATCGTAACACTACTTTTATTATCATAACACTACTTTTATTATCTTAACACTACTTTTATTATCATAACACTACTTTTATTATCTTAACACTACTTTTATTATCTTAACACTACTTTTATTATCTTAACACTACTTTTATTATCATAACACTACTTTTATTATCTTAACACTACTTTTATTATCTCAACACTACTTTTATTATCTTAACACACATAGAATCAAGAGGACACAGTCAGGATTAAGAGGACACAGTCAGGATTAAGAGGACACACATAGAATCAAGAAAACATACAAGAACAAGTAGCACATAGGATTAGAGGGCAGACATAGGAACTAGAGGGCAGACATAGGAACTAGAGGACACACATAGGAACTAGAGGACACACATAGGAACTAGAGGACACACATAGGAACTAGAGGACACACATAGGAACTAGAGGACACACATAGGAACTAGAGGACACACATAGGAACTAGAGGACACACATAGGAACTAGAGGACACACATAGGAACTAGAGGACACAAGAAGACATTTGAGAACTTTATAACACATTTTATTTTGTTAAAGATATATAGAACGTAATATTTTTCTAGAAAATGAATGTTGTCTGCCATAGCTATAGGTAGTAACAAATTTTAAAATTTTTGGTTTCATATTTTAATATATTAATTAATTTAGTAGGGGTTTAACTTCTGCTTCGGAACCAAAGGCCATATCGCTGACGCCAAAAATTAAATACAAGGGACTAGAAGAAGCAGTCAGAACGAAATGTGGCTCTATGAACAAAGTCATTAACCACCGTCGGTGAAAATGCTCATGGATGCAGAAAAGCTACTCCGTGAATGCAGTCATTTACCAAGGAATGTGACGAAAAGGGATACAAGCACCGGTGGCAGCACTCACCAATTGAAGAGGAAAATGAAGAAGTTATGATAATAATTTGAAGCCTACGAGCCTACCTAACACAAAAATCTAAGACCTCGTAGTTGAAGAGCAGAGCATAACCCGTGCGCTATCCTCTAATTAAAACTGCAAGTAGCGTTAAAAAAATGATAAACATGAAAAAAGACAAATCCAAATTACAACAGTTTGGGGACCAAGGGATGCCACCTCCTTCTTTTCCATCCACCACAGACTGCTTCAGGATAGAGCCCTTAAAGACTTTTAATAGATTAACTATATTATGTACATTTGGTAGAGCGCATACCTTCGCCTTCCCTTTGACCCGTTCTCTCCCAAAATTTGAGAAACTGCTAACTGGATAATAAACAATCGTCCCACCAAGTTTCATGCAATATGGTACAATACTTTTTTAGTTATTGAGTTATAAATGACCTTTGACCGGATCGCTCCCAAAATTTAACCAGATGGTTCCTGGATATTGTCCAATCGTCCCATCAAATTTCAAACAATTTGGTTGACATATTTTTGAATTATTGAGTTATAAATTACCTTGATCTTTGACCCGATCACTCCCAAAATCTAGCAAAATGGTTCCTGTATATTGACCAATCGTCCCACCAAGTTTCATGCAATATGGTGCAATAAGTTTTGAGTTATAAATGACCATGACCTTTGACCGGGTCGCTCACAAAATTCTACCAGCAGGTCGCTGGACATGGACCAATCGTTTCACCAAATTTTAAGCAATTTGGTTGAATACGTTTTCTGTTAAACGAATAACAAGATGATAAATAAATAAATGCCCATGAAAATATGACCTCGCATTCTGCGAATGTAATTAATAATAATAAACTGTAAGATAGATAGCTCAAATAGAAAGATGGTGTCCAACATACAACTATTGGTCATGAAATTCATTGTCAGGTCCAGGTTTTCCACCATTCTCCTGATGATGAATAACGAGGTTCATAGACTATAACAGGTTAAACGAATAGAAATAGAGAATGATACTAAGAGCTGCGTCTATAAATTATTTAGATAAAAACCTATTCTTTAGATGAAAACCTATTCTTTAGATGAAACCCTATTCTTTAGATGAAAACCTATTCTTTAGATGAAAACCTATTCTTTAGATGAAAACCTATTCTTTAGATGAAAAACCTATTCTTTAGATGAAAAACCTATTCCTTAGATGAAAACCTATTCTTTAGTCTTTAGATTGAAACCTATGAAACCTATGCTACAAATAATTGACATTTTTTATTTATTATTGCAATATTATGTTTGTTCTTATTTTAGGTACAATATTTAAAGCGGATGAAAATGTTAACCAGTGCCCCTAATCAACGGAGTGAATAACAGTTAGTTTTATGTTCCTTTTGCAGCGGAAAAACCATTTCATTTAAATATTTTTACATCATTCGATAGATTCTTAAATTCTAAAGAATTCTAGGTTGACGCACGCGCGAGTTTAATCTACCGCTAAAGAGATATTCAAGACAGAAATTGTTGTTTTCTCACACTAATCGGCGGAGTGCAGAGCTCTTGGTTTTTTGTTTATTTTTCAGCGGAAAAACGATTTTTTAGGATATTTTTTACATCGTATGATAAATAAGTTAATTTAAAAGAATTCTGAGTACGGAACTACCATTCAAATATGTAGGGTTTTGAAGAAAAACGCATTTGTCTCACTGTTTCACAACTATTCTTCAATAAATCGTACATCTGACAATTTTTTCCCCATTCGTTTAGCCTGTATAGTCTATGAACCTTGGATGAATACTATTCGAAACCTGAAAAAACCTTCAACGCTGAGTTTAAATAACTTCTGATAATAACACTTTAGTTATCATATCTCTACCAATCTGTTACACCAGCTCAAAGAGTTTTCATATTATACTAGAGACAGCGAGCTGTTCAGTGATACCAGCACGGTCTTAAAATGGATTTTGCACCCAATATTTTTTCAGTGCCAAAGAGTTAAGATAAACTACTCTAGAGAGAGGAAGTGTTGCAGCGATTGCAGGACGCTAAGGAAGACTGTGTAAAACCTTATTTTGATTCAGTTATACCATTTCTCCATTCAACTGACGCTAGATTGCCAGTCACGTGACCCAAAAATAAGGATTTTAGCGTCCCGCAAAACGCGGTATTATTTTGAAATTTGGGCACTGACTCACCACTTGTTCAGTGCCCAGAGTGACGCAATAGGAGAGGGGCGTGGCACCGAGGTTCATAGACTATAACAGGTTAAACGAATAGAAATAGTACGAAATGTTACTAAGAGCTGCGTCTTCAAATTCTTTAGATGAAAACCTATGTTACAATAATTGATATTTCATATTGTTTATTTCTTATTTTATTATTGCAATATTATTTTTGTTCTTATTTTAGGCTTTTAGCTACAGTAATTAAAGCGGATGAAAATGTTGACTAGTGCCCATTAATCAACGGACAACGGAGGGAATAGCAGTTAGTTTTTTGTTCTTTTTGCATTGATAATAACCATTTCATTGAAATATTTTTGAACCATTCGATAGATTATTAAATTTTGAACAATTCTAGTCTGACTCACGCCCGAGTATAATCTATCGTTTAAGAGATATTCAAGAAGAAAGACAGAAATTGTTCCTTCCATTGCTAATTGTCGTAGTGAATAGCAGTTAGTTTTTGTTGGTTTTGTAGCGATAATAACCATTTCATTGAAATATTTTTATACCATTCGATAGATTATTAAATTCTAAAGAATTCTAGGTGGACTCACGAGCGAGTTTAATCTACCGTTTAAGAGATATTCAAGAAGGAAGACAGAAATTGTTATTTTCTCGTCACGTGACTGGCAATCTAGCGTCAGTTTAATGGAGAAATGATATAAATGAAACAAAATTTAATGGATAAATGGTATAACTGAATCAAAATAAGGCTTTAACCCGTCTTCCATAGCGTCCTGCAATCGCTGCAACACTTCCTCTCTCTAGAGTAGTTCATCATATCTCTTTGGTTGCACCCGAAGCTTCCTCCTAAGATGAGTTAAAATGTTGCCACTGGCTCACCACTTGCACCAGCTTAGGTTCTATTTCCCTAAATTTTTCCAAACGGTATGTTGAAATATGATTTAATTAGTTTAATTAAACTAAAGGCCATATCGCTGACGTCAAAATGAAATTAAATACAAGGGACTGGAAGAAGCAGTCAGAGGAAAGTAGCTCCATGAACAAAGTCACTTACCACTGTCGGTGACAATGCTCATGGATGCAGAAAAGCTACTCCGTGAATACAGTCACTTACCAAGGAATGAGACGAAACGGAACACAAGCACCGGTGGCTGCACTCACGGATGGAAGAGGAAAATGAAGAGGTGATAGTAAATGAAGCCTACCTAACACGAAATCTAAGACCTCGTAATTGAAGAGCATAACCCTAGCGCTATCCTCTAAAACTGCAAGTAGCGTTAAAAAATGATAAACATGGTAAAAGGAAAAAAGACAATCCATAATCCAAATTACAACAGTTTGGGGCCCAAGGGACGCCACCCCCCTTCTCTTCCATTCACCACAGACAGCTTCAGGATAGAGCCCCTGGGTCAAGCTTACAAAGGAGGAATAACACACGGACACACCTAATTAAGTATTACAAATGCTTTACTGGAAAATACTAACCATATAAATGCCACACGTTATCTAAAAAATAGTAAACTATGAAATACGTTCTACGTTAATTAGTATAAAATATAATAGAGCACATTTAGATATCTAGGAAAATCACTACCTTTTTCACTATCCTTTTGAATATAGAAAGTAATTACTTTGATTTCGATGTAATGGACAATTATAGTAAATCAAATTTATAATTTAGTTACCTTGGAGTTTAAAGTCCACCAAGGAAATGAAGGACACATTACTGACATCAAAAGGGAAACAAAAGAACGGACAGAAAGGAAAGTGGCTCCATAAAACAGTCGTCAAACAGACGTCGGTGACAATGCTCATAGATGCAGAAAAGCTACTCAGTGAATGCAGTCTCTTATAAAGGAATGATCAGTTATTATAATTATTTAGTTAATAAACTATTGCAAGGTCGAAATCAAATGAAATAATTATAATGGATAAAATATAGAAAAACATAAAAAACATCAAAATTTATCATTAGTAACTACACTAACATTATTATAAAAAATAGATTTTGAAATTAGAATTACTTACGAGTACTTCAAGTTTTAGATTTATCTATAAATTGTTATTAATTAGCAGGTCTGGGACAATATTCAGTTATCATAAAAGAATATGATGCATCATATTTTGGTATATGCCTTAACAGTAAGGCATATGCCCTAACAATAAGGCATATGCTTTAACAGTAAGGTAAATGCACTTGCATTACCTTCGTAGATTGCAGAAGGTAATGTTTCGGAAGCATTTATTTATCATCTTGTTTATCGAATAACTCTTACCCTTAATTCGGATAGGTATTTGAACTATAATTCAAGTTAGCTGTAAAATAGTTAATGAACAGTATTTATTCAAGTTAGCTGTAAAATAGTTAATGAACAGTATTTATTCAAGTTAGCTGTAAAATAGTTAATGAACAGTATTTATTCATATCTTGAGGTGATATTTTCAGAGCATGCAGTCATATTTGTTCAGTCATATTGTCCCAGGCCTGTTATATTGCATTGCCTCAAGTAAATATAATATAACACTAGTTTCCAATTCAATTATAATTAACAAAATATTTAATGGCCAAGGTAGACTAGACAAAATTAGTGAACAGAAAAAAAGCATTTCTGTAGGAAGAGTAAACAATAATAGCCGCCAAATCATTTTAAAGAGCAAAGAAATGAAGAGTGGAATGCAAAACTAGGAATGCTAAATAATCCAAACTAGTTTTCTCTTATAAATAAATATTAATTTGTGTTCATAGTTTCATCTTTGTACTGATTTGATCTTCAATAAACCAACATAACTAACTTACTGGCTATTAATATCAACTAATTTAATGGTATTAATTTACTTATTGGTCAAAATTATAAAATAATAGCAAATTATAGTAAATAAAATGAATCAACAAACTAGGTAACTTTAACAAAGCATCTGTTTTAAAGAACATTCCCTATTTGTTGTCAACATTGCTACTGCATGAGCCAGAAGTAGTAAATAGCAGCGTAAGCTACTAGTGAGACAATGCCAACTGCCATGACGCTGTAACGCACATCCTGCAAAAAAAAATGTTAAGTAAAACACTACCAAACACATAGGAAAGAATGAAATGTTCTAGCTAGTCTTTAGCAGAAAAAAATATTATTTGAATTTAATTACATAGCTTGACACAATTGGAAATAACCATTTTAGTACTGCACACACTTGAATCATACCTCTTTAGTACTGCACTCACTTGAATCATACCTCTTTAGTACTGCACTCACTTGAACCATACCTCTTTAGTACTGCACTCACTTGAACCATAACTCTTTAGTACTGCACTCACTTGAATCATACCTCTTTAGTACTGCACTCACTTGAACCATACCTCTTTAGTACTGCACTCACTTGAACCATAACTCTTTAGTACTGCACACACTTGGACCATACCTCTTTAGTACTGCACTCACTTGGACCATACCTCTTTAGTACTCTGCACTCACTTGGACCATACCTCTTTAGTACTGCACTCACTTGGACCATACCTCTTTAGTACTGCACTCACTTGGACCATACCTCTTTAGTACTGCACTCACTTGGACCATACCTCTTTAGTACTGCACTCACTTGGACCATACCTCTATAGTACTGTACTCACTTGGACCATACCTGCCTTTTACTGAACTCACTTGGTACATTGACTCTTTTTTTATTTTATTTTCAGTCTGTTTTCTGGCAATGGTTTGAACTTCCTGACTTTGCTTCTTGTGTTCTCTACCTGGAAAATACAATTGAAGAGCAATCATCTACAAAGAGAATATTATAAATCTGTGCTTCTGAATATTGCGTTTAGACAGATTCATCAGGGTAACTAGTAAGTTTTCAGTTTTTGTTACATAGAAATGATGATTTGGATTTAAGAATGAAAAATAATTCACAATATGCAATAATGCCATTGAGATCAATTTAATGCATATCCTATTGATAAGGTATATTGCATGGCAATTAATTTAGAGAAGATATGTTCATTGTGGTAGATTGAGGCCTTTAAGTCAAACAAACTACGTTGTTTGTTTATTTCATCAAATGTCTTTGGTGAGTTTTTAGGATAATGATGATACTGGTGATTCGTTCAATATAGATTTAAGAATAGGAGTTATGAATGAGGTTTAGGAATGGTGATAGGATTTAGGTAGCATGATGGGGGATGAACAAGCTGAAATAAAAAACTAATATGAGAATTCAAAATATGAACTAAGAGTATGAAGATGTAAACAGAAAATATGAAATCCAATATAATCAATAAACAAACATATGAAATACAAAAGATAATGAAAACAAAACAAAGTAAACTTACAGGTGAGAGTTAATGAAGCACATTAGTTAGTCTGGTTGGTGAGTGAGCTTTGTTAGGAGGAGTATGATTAATTGAATTAAATGAAATGAATTATCTATTCTGAAACGGATAAAATGATGTATATAATGGTTATCTATATGATTGAGTATGAAATGAATAAATGTGGTATAAAATGACACCCTATAACATCATGAGATATTTGATGATCACACATGTCCAAATTTGAAGATTCCAAGCATGTCCAAACTCGCCATTAATATGGTGAGTTTGGACATGCTTTATTACTTGGCATTTGCAAATGAAACTCTCATTTCAAAATAACTAGCCATATTTAAAAAAATTAGTGAGAAACTAGAACTGATTATTCAAATTTTCCACTAAAGTGAGCAATTGCATATAGTTAATTTATTGCAATCATTTGAGATCAATTAGATTTCATGACATATTTTATGAAAGAAAGTTTCAATTTAGCTATAATAATTCATAGGTAGCTAGTCATTTAATAATCATTCAGAATAATTCAAAACATATGAAACATAAAAATGTATAAAAAAATGATTTAGACAAATATCACATGATAAAAAATTCAAATTAATGTCTCACCAATTTTCTTCCTGTAATGATCCACAGGCAGTTTTTGTACATTATGTTTGGAATGTTTGTGACTGTCTTTCTTCCTATTCATTCTGTTCAGATTACTTAGTCTTTGAAACACTTGCTTTAATTAAGAAATTTAAATATTATAATAATCTATGAATAAAATAAAAATAAAAACCAAAGCAGATTTAGATTATAGTTACTGGAGATTTTAATATATTATATATATAGTTTCATATTTATTATTTTACTACATAGCTATATCTAAACCATTTAGTTCAACAGTATCTAAAAAGGCTGAGCGGACCACCACCGCCAGTCTGTCGGTCAGTATTTTGTGGTAAATTCCACCGACATGTCGGTGGAATTTTTCCCCTCTGAAAATAATATTCTGGCAAAGTAGGTGGATTTTTAGCTATTCATTCTTATGTCACCATTAAATTTTGGTGGATAAAATGGGAAAATGTTGGTGGATAAGCCAAATTACTGGAAAGTTATGGTGGATTTTTTCAGCTTTTTGAAGAAGTCCGTCAGATTTTGTGCACCATTGCCAAATATAGATTGGCACCACCGTTCGGTGCACCACCGTTCGGTGCACCAAAGTACGGCCCACCACAGTACGTTCTATCAAATGGTCTTAACATAAATGGCTGTTATGTAGGACTCCTTTCTGCAGAATAAATGAATATGGGATATTTTTAACATTTTCTGTGCGAACAATCCTTAATTTCCACCTATATTTACATGTATTTCACTTAGAACAGAAGTCCAAATAGAGGATTTCTTGGAGAACACTTTATCAGTTCCTGCAGTCTGATTATTGTTGGTTGTTGTATCCACTAATTTGTTGTACTGCACAGTGCACACTTCATGATTGTTTAATTTAATGATCCAGCAGTCCCAGTCTGCAGAAACTGGTAAAGTGTTCGTAGAAATCTCTTATTCTGTGTAGCAAAATTAATGTACATATAGGGATTAATTCAGAAGTCTAGTCTGCAAACCATGCACAATCAGTTTCCAGATTTTTAATTTTGGGGGCAATTTATCTCCAAAGATTTTCAAATTTCTCTCCAAAATGGTCAAAAATCTCAAAATATTCTCCAATAATTACATGTAAACATAGGAATTAATTGGTAAATTGTTGCCGGATAATTCAGGAGAGTTATTTGAAGGCCTCAACAGTCACCGGATAAACTTCACAACTTCATGCATCTTTTGCAGACTAGTCGCAGTGCATGTTATAATTTATTAATTTAAGCTTTTATCGAGTGTTTTGAAGCTATGATGTTTCTGTTGTTAGAGGCCGCAGTTAGTTAGGGTGCCGCAATTTACCTGCTTGACCCTAAACATTGGTCCATTGGATTCAGGTACTGTCAATCATAAATTGATACAACAATTATCAAAATTCAATCCAGTCTCCATTATTCCATATATCAATAATATCATAAATCTTCATTCACATTACCCAGTCTGTATTTCATGGTAAATTCTATCGACATGTCACCAGATTGCAGGAACTGGTTAAGTTTTCTCCAAGAAATCCTCCCTTTTGGCTTCTGTTCTCAGTGAAATATAGGAGGAAATTAAGGATTGTTCACACAGAAAATGTTAAAATGTCCCATATTCTGCAGACTAGACATGTCGGTGGAATTTTTTCCCCTTTGAAAAATAATATTCTGGCTAAGTCTGTGGATTTTTAGATATTTATTACTATGTTACCATTAATTTTCAGTGGATAACTTGTGAAAATGTTGGTGGATCAGCCAATTTGCCAAATACTGGAAATTTATGGTGACTTTTTACAGTTTTTTGAAAAAGTCAGTGGGATTTTGTGCACCAAATACAGACTGGCACATTATCTATTTCAATTTGATAAGAGCGTTCAGTGGTCACTGGTGCGCCATACACTACAGTGGACAGTGGTGCACTGCTTAGCTTTTAGATACAACTCATTTAGTGTCTTTAAAGTTAACATTTCTCGAGGAAAAATATATCTTTGCAAGATCTTGGAGAGTTAGCTCCTATTTCCTAATTAACTCCTATGTTAATAATTAGGAAATAGTTGTCAGACACAGAAAGACTGTCTTTGACAAACTGACAGTTTGACTTTTAGATCTGAATGTTGCAGTCTGTTGTCCAGTCAGTATTTGGTGCACAAAATTCCACTGACTTTTTGAAAAGCTGAAAAAATGCACCATAAATTTCCAGTAATTTGGCTGATCCACCAAGTTACCAACATTTTCCCAATTTATCCACCGAAAATTAATGGTAACGCCAGTCTAAAAAGAAGGTCACCTCAGACCCCAGTCTGCAGAAACTGGTAAAGTCAAGTGTTCATAGAGATCTCTTATTCTGTTCGTAGCAAAATTAATGTAAATATAGGAATTAATTCAGAAGTGTTTGTAGCAAAATTAATGTAAATATAGGAATTAATTCAGAAGCGTTCGTAGCAAAATTAATGTAAATATAGGAATTAACTCAAAATTGTTCGGAGATGATATCCCAAATATCTCGCATATTCTGCACCAGCCAAGTAATAAAGCATGTCCAAACTCGCCATTTTAATGGCGAGTTTGTGACAGGTATTTTGAGCCCTTCAAATGCAAATGGCGAGTTTTATCTATTTTTCTCCTATGCTACAATGTTATTTTGGAGAGAATTTATGAAAATTTGATCATTTTGGAGAGAATTTGTTGAATTTTGGAGAGAGCTGGAGAGACAAATGGCGAGTTTATGAGACATACTAATTTACTTGGTGCACCAGTCTGTATTTGGTGCACAAAATCCCACTGACTTTTTCAAAAAAGCTGAAAAAATCTACCATAAATTTCCAGCAATTTGGCTGATCCACCAACATTTTCACAATTTATCCACCAAAAATTAATGGTAACATAGGAATAAATAGCTTAAAATCCACCGACTTTGCCAGAATATTATTTTTAAAGGGGAAAAAATTTACCATGAAATACAGGCTGGATTCTGCAGACTTGAGACTGGCTCAGACCCAGGATTTATTGTAGAAATTCAAAATTGTGATTTGGGCGCAGCAAATAACATAGGAACATAGGAATTAAATAGGACTTGGGTGCAGAATTAATCCACTAATCCTGCTCTATTTTTCAGACTGGTGGTAACATAGGAATAAATAGCTAAAAATCCACCGACTTGCCAGAATATTATTTTTAACACGTTCCCCGCGTATTGACCCACCGGTGGGTCAATCTTGCTAAACCAATATCGCGTATTGACCCACCGGTGGGTCAATTCAATTTTTTTTCACAGTGCACAAAAAATTCCCTCATAATATATCTATAAGAATTTATCATAAAAACTGTATTATATATGATATTTTAAAACTTTAGGAATAAATAAAACCTGTTTATAACCTTCAATAATTATTTTATGATGAGATATAACTCTTCAAAATTACCCATTTTATTATTTTCACATTTGAAGAAAAACGAATATTATACCATACAAACAATGTCATGTTTTATATATTTGATAGGGGAGTATTTGAAAAATAAAATAATAAAAAAATAAAATATAATAACAACAAAAAAACACAATAATAATGAAAAAATATCACAAAACAGAATATCACATATATTAATTCCTTTGGTGAAAAAATACTTCCTGTATAAATCTAAAATTAGGATAATCTACTATATAATAATAATCTAATTGTGTATAAATTAGATCAAATACTTAGTTAGCATGTTTCTCATCAAAGCAAGGTAAACACAAATATGGTTCACCAACGCAATCAGTGCAGTAAGTCGATACTTTCCTTGCTTGTCTGGTAGCAATTTTGAATCCCTCATTCACGGATATCTTTTCATAACACCCTTTGCACCGTTTTCTGCTTTTTCTTTTAGGACCATCTGCTTCAACAATTCTGTGTCCTTTATTTCCAGAGATAGGAGTACTTCGCTTGCCTCCTGATATATCTTCACTTGGGTTCCCAGTCATGATAGATAAAGCCAAGGACTCAGTGAATTTTCGAAGGTTCATTTTTCTATCAGGGCAACACTTGTTGTACAAAATTTGAGCATTCACGACTGAAGTGCCGCAGACAAGTTCGAATGCCAGTTTTCGATACCACTTCTTCGATTTCCTCATGACACTATAATATGAACTAAGTTGATCCGAAACATCTACACCTTTTTTCGCATGATTGTAAGCCAAAACACTGGGAGGTTTCATTATATTTTCTCCGTTCCTTGTTTTTTTCCCTGTTGGAACAAGACTGCTTCCATGTTCTGGAATAGTTGATACTGTTAAAACATTTCGTTTGTCCATCCAGTTGTAGAACTTCACACCTTTACCGTTTTGAGAACATTTCATCTCGCACTTTTTCAATTTAGCTTTTGCTATGTCTTGTACAAGATGCTTTCGGTTAGCTCGTATAGTGCCACAGTAATAAGTTCTTTTAGATAGTAAGTGCTCGGCGAGGGGAACTGAGGAATAGTAATTGTCAGCGAATAAGGTTCTTCCTGTGTCCAGAAGTCCATCACACATGGAAACTGTCAGTGTCTCCGTTGACGAAAGCCCATTTTCAGCCGCATTAGCACCGCAATATACTTTTATATTCCAGGTGAAAGCGTCAGACGTACACAGCTTGAAAAGTTTTATCCCATATTTATGAGCTTTTCCTGGAAGATATTGTCGGAATAGGAGTCTTCCCCTGAAAGGAACCATGCTTTCGTCAAGAACTATATTTTCACCTGGTTCATACATAGCTTGATAGCGAGTCAACAGGTGAGTAATCAAAGGTTCGA
This sequence comes from Caprella mutica, assembly GCA_947561585.1. Lineage (NCBI taxonomy): Eukaryota > Metazoa > Arthropoda > Malacostraca > Amphipoda > Caprellidae > Caprella > Caprella mutica. The sequence goes on from CANNZV010001680.1 coordinate 18,914, forward strand.
TTTTGTGCAACCGTGAAGGTTCATCATTCACCCGATGGTCAGAAAAATGAATCATTCTCCACAATAATTCAAACCTCTCCCTAGTCATGATTGAAGGGATAAATTGATCATTGTATAGGACTGACTTGGACCAATACAGAGATATTTCAGACTTATGTACCAAGCCCATATACAAAATAATACCAAAAAATTTCCTGATTTCTTCAGGGCTAGTTTCATGCCAATGACTCAAACGGGAACGTCTTGTAATAGGTTGGGAAGCCAAGATGTTCTCCGCATAGCTGTTGGTCGCAGTACTTATCATGATCAGTAGATCATCTGTAACAATGCAATTGTAAATATCAATAGGCCATGTCTTATTATCTTGACTTGTAGGTACATCAAAAAGAATTTTCTCTGATCCTGTAAAATCAAATTGCCTCTGACCCACAGTTACTTCTTTCCAGCCTTCATGATTATGTGCAGTTTCACTGGGTTGTGCAATGGTAACACTTGTGTCATTCGAAGCATTATTTGATTGCGCAAGAATTTTGTTTTGGACATTGACCGAATAAGACCTAGATTCATTTTCTTCATCACTTTTTGAAATATCATCACTAGAGCTCTCACTTTCAATATCGCTTTCCAGGATGAAATCGTCATCTGTAGATTCATAATTTGGTACTTCATCATCAGAAGACTCTTCTTCAAGAGCTCTCTTCCCATAGAAGCTCGCTGTATTCATTTCTAAAACAATATAACAAGAAAGAAATTAGTCTCATAATATCTCGGCAACATGTAACAGTTATTTAGTTACGGAATAAAAAGTTACCAGGTTACAATGCTTACCAACATTTATGAAGGAGTCTACCTATAATAGTTTTCTATGGACTGATCATAGAAAACTGTTATAGGAATAACTTTTTTAATGAAAATAAACACACCGGGTTCAAAAAAATATTCGACCCACCGGTGGGTCAATACGCAATTGAAACATATGATTACTATTCAGTTGCGTACTGACCCACCGGTGGGTCAGTATTTTTATTGCATTATAAGACGAGTATAACACCAAAGAAGACACTCACCTCCTCTCAGCTCGATGTCTAACACGGCACTGAATTAATAGCCCGCGAAATCGTCCGCGGTAGCGTCATCTTTGTGTTTTTGAGAGACGCGGGGAACGTGTTAAAGGGAAAAAAATTCCACCGACATGTCAGTGGTGACCCAGATTGTAATTTGTATTTGGTGGTAAATTCCACTGATATCTCAGGAGATATTCAATTTCTCTAATAATAAAATTCCTGCAATGTCAGAGGATATTTAGCTATTAATTCCTATATTACCATTAATTTTTGGAGGAGAAACTGGAAAAATGTTGGAGGACTAGACAAATTGATGAAAAATGTTGGCAGCTATTTCTCAGATTTTTGAAAAAGTCAGAGGAGTTCAGTGCACCAAATACAACTATTATGAACTATACAAGCTGGTCAGTGGAATTTACCACACGAACTACAGACTGGTATAATAAGAGTATGTCAGTTAAAGCCAATTAATTGATTGGCTTAGATTTGAAATGGTCAAATCTCAGATATGTCTAATTGGCTTTAAATTTTGAATTAATTCCTATGTTCCCATGTTAATTTTGGCTTGAAATCTTCAAAAAATGAGCCAAATTGGCTTGGCAGCCCTTGGCTCAGATTTTTTGTGAAATTTTGGCTCAAAAATTGGCTTACAATTTTCCAACCTCTGAAACATGGCAGTGGAAGATTTGATTGCAACTTGCAAGTTGAGTAAAAATCTAAACCATCGATAAATTTAAAATTTTCAAAAGAATATTCAAATAATTCAGGAGCACCTGGAGCAGCTTAGTTGGATAACTTAATTAGTGAAATTCGAATTGTGTAGTGTTCAGAGACAACATATAGGTTTTCTAACGGCTTATCACCAGTAACCTTTAGTACTTTAAGTCTTTAACTGTACTTATGCTATAGGACTGAGGACTCTAGGTAGTACTTCTTCTTCTTCACAATTTTGGTGGCTTTAAACCAGAGTCTAAAGACCACCTAAAGCTGTTCGATAACCAGGATGGTTATTCCGTTCTGCCTGGAAACTTCTAGGATTAAAACAATATTAAAAGAACTCTAACGTCAATAACCCTAATTTCGCCACTGCCCATATTTCGCCAGCAAGCCCGAAAAGTTAAATATTTCATTTTCAAGTTATCACAGATAACTTTGCTTATTTTCATGCAAATCTACATAAATTTTTAATAAGGATAATGGTAATTGATTGATTATAGAGTACTAAAGGCTTCCAAAAATAATAAATCAAAATAGAGTGCATCGCACGCACACCCCACCTCTCCGTGCGACATCAATTAAGGTACTGAACCTAGTTCGCGCGAGAGCAAAAATCTCATATTTAAATAAGAATTCCCATGAAACTACCCATCAAAATGTAATTGTTGTATATATAAGAGATCGATTATTTTTTCTATCTGCAGCAATAATCTCTATTTTAAGAAATACAATGATAATAATCAGGTGGCGAAATTAGGACAATTAGTTTCAAGCGAAGACTATCATTCACTTGTATATTTTCTATGACTACCATTCATTTAATTTGTTCTGAATTATATAAATTATTTTTCATTGTGGTTAAAATGTTACTAGTATATTTTCAGTAATAATTTTTAAATATTTGAACTAATTTTGTAACAATTAATCGATAAATATTTGATTTTATTGATGTTTGATTGATTTCTATATCGCACTCTACAAATAGGCAAGTTACCCCTTTAATTGCTATAAATCCTACATTCCTACTGTTGGCGTTAACCCAATTAAAGTATGAAAATGACAACCAATATGTTTAGTTACATTGCAATTAGTTTATTGTGTACTAAATGATATAAATCATTTTTGATTGTGAATTTGTGATTAAAAAATTACTAGTATATTTTCAATAATAATTTATAAATATTTAAATTAATTTTTTTATAATACTAATGGTTAAATATTTGATTTTACAGATATTTAATTAATTTTTATTTTAAATTCTGCAATACGATCAGTTCTCCCTTTAATTAAAATCTATTAATCATTGTATTTATTCATGTGTAAAATCTCTTTTTAAGTATTCACATTCTTTTTCTATATCAACATAAATTATTGAATTGACCCTTATGAACTTGAACCATTTACTTAACACGATATTTTTTATACTAATAATAACTCTAACTTGATAAAATAGATTAGTATAAAAACGAAGACTTCCAAAAATTTCGAAAAAAAATTAGGAACTGAGGACACAGATAAGAAAACATTCAAGACAGCAGGCAGTAGTTGAGGACAGCAGCAGTTAGGTGAGTAGATGGGAGCTTAGGATGTAAGACAGTTACCACAGTTTGGGATTTAACCTCTGAGGTTCCCTTAACGGACTAAATACGGCGATGGTAACGCTTCAACGTCTTTTATAAGTAGAATAAGAGGGGATTTATTGTCATAGATATAATAATTTAATGGTAGAATTGTAAGACAGTTACCACAGTTTGGGATTTAACCTCTGAGGTTCCCTTAACGGACTAAATACGGCGATGGTAACGCTTCAACGTCTTTTATAAGTAGAATCAGAGGGGATTTATTGTCATAGATATAATAATTTAATGGTAGAATTGTAAGACAGTTACCACAGTTTGGGATTTAACCTCTGAGGTTCCCTTAACGGACTAAATACGGCGATGGTAACGCTTCAACGTCTTTTATAAGTAGAATCAGAGGGGATTTATTGTCATAGATATAATAATTTAATGGTAGAATTGTAAGACAGTTACCACAGTTTGGGATTTAACCTCTGAGGTTCCCTTAACGGACTAAATACGGCGATGGTAACGCTTCAACGTCTTTTATAGGTAGAATAAGAGAGGATTTATTGTCATAGATATAATAATTTAATGGTAGAATTGTAATACAGTTACCACAGTTTGGGATTTAACCTCTGAGGTTCCCTTAACGGACTAAATACGGCGATGGTAACGCTTCAACGTCTTTTATAGGTAGAATAAGAGAGGATTTATTGTCATAGATATAATAATTTAATGGTAGAATTGTAATACAGTTACCACAGTTTGGGATTTAACCTCTGAGGTTCCCTTAACGGACTAAATACGGCGATGGTAACGCTTCAACGTCTTTTATAAGTAGAATAAGAGAGGATTTATTGTCATAGATATAATAATTTAATGGTAGAATTGTAAGACAGTTACCACAGTTTGGGATTTAACCTCTGAGGTTCCCCTAACGGACTAAATACGGCGATGGTAACGCTTCAACGTCTTTTATAAGTAGAATAAGAGAGGATTTATTGTCATAGATATAATAATTTAATGGTAGAATTGTAAGACAGTTACCACAGTTTGGGATTTAACCTCTGAGGTTCCCCTAACGGACTAAATACGGCGATGGTAACGCTTTAACGTCTTTTATAAGTAGATTTAGAGGGGATTTATTGTCATAGATATAATAATTTAATGGTAGAATTGTAAGACAGTTACCACAGTTTGGGATTTAACCTCTGAGGTTCCCTTAACGGACTAAATACGGCGATGGTAACGCTTCAACGTCTTTTATAAGTAGATTTAGAGGGGATTTATTGTCATAGATATAATAATTTAATGGTAGAATTGTAAGACAGTTACCACAGTTTGGGATTTAACCTCTGAGGTTCCCTTAACGGACTAAATAAGGCGATGGTAACGTTTCAACGTCTTTTATAAGTAGAATCAGAGGGGATTTATTTTCATAGATATAATAATTTAATGGTAGAATTGTAAGACAGTTACCACAGTTTGGGATTTAACCTCTGAGGTTCCCTTAACGGACTAAATACGGCGATGGTAACGCTTCAACGTCTTTTATAGGTAGAATAAGAGAGGATTTATTGTCATAGATATAATAATTTAATGGTAGAATTGTAAGACAGTTACCACAGTTTGGGATTTAACCTCTGAGGTTCCCTTAACGGACTAAATACGGCGATGGTAACGCTTCAACGTCTTTTATAAGTAGATTTAGAGGGGATTTATTGTCATAGATATAATAATTTAATGGTAGAATTGTAAGACAGTTACCACAGTTTGGGATTTAACCTCTGAGGTTCCCTTAACGGACTAAATACGGCGATGGTAACGCTTCAACGTCTTTTATAAGTAGATTTAGAGGGGATTTATTGTCATAGATATAATAATTTAATGGTAGAATTGTAAGACAGTTACCACAGTTTGGGATTTAACCTCTGAAGTTCCCTTAATGGAATAAATACGGCGATGGTAACGTTTCAACGTCTTCCATAAGTAGATTTAGAGGGGATATATAGACAAAAGATTTATATATTTATCATCAAGCTTGAGTTAAATAAAAATTTGTCAACGCTGAGTCTGCTAAACCTTTCACGATATTTATCAGAGTAATTTTTTCAAGCCTTGTTTATTTAGATTCATTAATATATCGTTATTTCAATTTCAGAAATGGCTAGAAATACTAAATCATACAATAAATGGGATCCACTAGATATGGCACAAGCCCTCGAGTGTTGTAAAGAAAGCCGTATGAATCTGTCTCAAGCTGCCAAAGCATTCAATGTACCTCGGAAAACTTTATCCGATCGTCTGAAGGGAAAGGTTAAAGAAGATTGTAAAGGTGGTGGAAGACCAACAGCTTTGTCAGAAGCACAAGAAAAGAGCCTCTGTGAGTACATAGAGTACATGGCGCTCAGAGCCTTTCCTCTAACAATCAACCAAATACTACTGTACGCATGGTGCATAGACAAAACTGTTGGGAATAATGTTTTCGGCGAAAATGGACCCGCCTACAAATGGTGGTTGGGCTTCAAGAAGCGTCATCCAGATTACACTTCGTTACGAAAACCTGATAGCCTAGATAGAGGAAAAGCCCTCCATGCGACAGTTGATAATATTCGAGAATATTTTCAACTACTGAAAAAGACTCTTGATGATGGAGACTTCCATTATCGACCTCAAGATATCTACAATTGTGACGAAACTGTCATCGATTTAAATAAATGTACCCAAAGAGTTGTCATTCCAAAAAGATTAAGATCAGCCCATTCAAGGCAGGTAGCTTCATCGGAGCACATAAGTTTGCTATGCTGTGTATCTGCATCTGGAGCCTCTCTTCCCCCATTCATAATATTTAAATCGTCTTTCCCAGGAGGACAATATACCTCCGGAGGACCTGATGGGGCGCTATATGGGAAACAGGACAGCGGTTTCATGGACAGCGAGTTATTTTATCGATGGTTTGTAAAAATATTTATTCCTCATGCTCGTCCATCACCAGTGCACCCGGTCTTACTTCTTCTTGATGGTCACACGTCTCACTGTTCTCCTCAAGTTATTGAGAAGGCAAAAGAAAACCATGTAATTCTACTTGCTCTAATGCCACATACAACACACATATGCCAGCCTTTAGACGTAGCGGTGTACAAATCTTTAAAGATGAATGTGTCTAAAGTGGTCAAACTTGGGCAAGCGATACGAGGGGACTATTGGATTCAAAAAAATCAAGTTGCAAGAATAATAAAAAACCCATTTGAAAACAGCATGACCATGACAAACATAAAGTCGGGGTTTAGAAAATGTGGGATATTTCCTTACAATCCCAACGCCATTGATAAAGAGCCTCTACAACGGAACAAAATCATACCTTCTTTGGACGTAGATTTATCTTTGCCTCCTTCATTTTCAGCAGAAAATATTGAACCAGATGAACTGGAATCTATTAATGATGATATACTTAGTGATGGTTCTTCTCAGCATGGCGATTTCCTTGGCTTTCAAGACGGTGAAGACCTTCCAGTGATCGACCTTACCAATAGCAATTATGAAATCCTGCCTGCTCAAATAGATGCGCCACCGGAGGTAGATGTTCTACGAGGTGATAGAGATGAGCCTGTACCCTCTACACCTGCTGCAGCAGCTTTTCGGTTAACTGATGTCGATCCTCTTCCCTCTGCGTCTTCATTAGATGAAAATAACAACATGATCGCTGCAGTTAAGAGGCCAGAAATTGTACCATCATTTCTTTGTAATCAATCCAGTATGATTGAAAATAATCCTCTTGTTAAGGCTGGTATTGTGCCGCATGATTTGGCCAGCATTTTTTACCCTCCAGGAGACACAATACTCAAAGGACGAAAGCGTCCTTTGAGGATAAAATCTAAAGCGAGGATCATGACATCGGATGAAGTAGTAAACGATATCAATCAGCAAAGATTAGCAATCAAAGCTAAAGAGGCAAGAAAAGCTGAAAAATCAAAGCGTGCAAATGCTCAATCTTGCAGAAGGAAACAATATAGGAAATCTACAAATACATCCACTACGTCTGATGATAATGATTGTTTAGTCTGTAAAAGTAACTGGACCTCAGATCCTTATGAGCTGCAAATAAAATGGGTTGGATGCGAGACTCTTCGATGTTCACATTGGGTATGTCCCAGATGTCTGCCTAATAATTTCAATTATGCTGATTCATTTTATTGCTTTGATTGCCCTGTAAATGATTAATTTAATTCATAATAGGAATCTTTTGTTGAAAGTCAGTTATAATGTTATTTAGTGTCATTTTACATTGTTATTCTATATTGCTAATTTTTGTTATTTTATATTGCTTTTTATTATATTGCTATTTTTGACTTGAATGTACATTACTTATAAGGGAGTTGTTAATAAGATCAATAGGTTTAATAATATTATAGGGATAATATTTTTATTTTCATTCAGTTATGTTCATTATGATATTTATTATATAGCTATAATGATAAATTGATGTGTCATATTCCAAGATTTTCTAAATATATGTATTGTTTCTATTACTTTTTGTTTCTATACTCCTCATTTATTGATAATGGTAGTTTAATATATTTGACAGCCTAAAAATATATATCATCGAATTAAATTTAAAACATAAGCACAACGCTTAATTATAAATATGCCAATTAAAGAGACAATATATTGTAAACTATGAGGAACTTTTTTCTTATAGATAGCCCGGCAGGAGAACTTCTGATACTTCATCAACTGATATTGTTATAAACAAGATTAGAACCACAGAAAGATATTGTCAGTCGAGACTAGAATGTGTATAAAACTTAATGCTTGTATTATTTGATTATGTATGTACAGTCCTGGTCAAAATCAGTATATCATACTATAGTTGAATCGTCATTTATAGTTTTAGTGTAGACAATAACAAACCTTAGTTTATAAATACATGAAAGTATTCAGGATTGATATATAATAATGATATATCATATATAACATATTTTAGAACTGTGTAGAGCTTAATTGAATTTGAAATTATAATAAATAATTATTTGGTTTAAGATAAAACAGATCGCCCAATAAATTTTACTTACCAGATAGTCCCTGGACATTGACCAATTGCCCCACCAAATTTCAGGCAATTTGAATGAATACTTTTTGTGCTATACGAATAACAAATGATAAATAAATGCCGCCTAGAATATAACCTTCCGAAATCTGCGTAGGTAATGACTAATTTAATGTTACTTGAATGACTATATTTGTCAATGTTTAGCCGTCTGTTGGATTTGTTCGATCCCATTTAATTAATATGCAAGTATATTAAATTAGTGACTAAAGTAGAATATTTTCTATTATGGACTATTGAATAAATTCATAAATCAGATATGGTAATCAGGTGTACCGAACATTCAAATCTTTCAATTCCTAAAATATAACGGACTTAGAAAAGCTACTCCGTGAATAAAACTTACCAAGGAATGTGACGAAATGGGACACAAAGCACCGGTGACTGCACTCACGGATTGAAGGGAAAATGAAGAGCTGATAGTAAATGAAGACTACGAGTCAAACTAACAGAGAAATCACGGGAATTACCTGTCATAATTGATATTCAGTTTCTAAGAAACAAATCTAATATAACTATAGTGTTAGGCGTGAATGTAAAATTGGCTATATCGATAAAAAAAATACGCTGGGTGCGATTGTCACAATACAAAATGTATTGAATGTGTACATGTTAACCCCAGTACGAACATAATATATTTTATATATTTCGTATTAATTATTTGAAAAATCCGTTTTCGTTATCTGTACATAGCTACATGAGCACAACTTGTCAAAGAATAAAAATATCAATCAAAATTAATCAACGTTTATGTACAATAATTTTGACATTTGTTAACTGATTAAAAAACACATTAATAACTAGACAGATATTTCAGAAAATAGCATATTTAAAGCTAATTCTTTCAAATATTGCATATGATCATTGTAAGGAAGAATTCACATAGATCGTATAACTTGTCAATTTGAGATGTACACATTGTAAAAATTCTCATATATAATGATATATTAAATTCTGATCAACATTACATTCAGTACCTATGATTTTTGTGATTTTCAAAATAAAAATTCAGTATGAATTTTTATATGTACAGTGGCAATTTTCCGGGTGCCATTCTTCCTACAGAGGCAGTTTTCCCACAGTGGCCATTTTCACAGTGGCAGTTTTCCCACAGTGGCCATTTTCCCAGTGGCAGTTTTCCCACAGTGGCCATTTTCCCAGTGTCAGTTTTCCCACAGTGGCAGTTTTCCCGGTGGCAATTTTCCCAGCACAAGATAATACACAGTGAAACATCGTTCATTACTTGAAAATAAAACCGTAATATGTAGTTATTTTGTTATATCCACTAGTTTGTTGCACTTCACATGGGGGATATATATATATGTATATATATATTATGGTTGCAGTTTCTTGAAGCATATTTTTTTTAAATCAATAGGAGACGATTATTTATTTCAATTATTTTTCAGGTTGACATTTTCACTATGAACACAAAATGGGAAATTCTTTAATCTCTTGTTATACTAACTGTCACTGTAACTCTCTGTGTCACTGTAAGTCTCTGTCACTGTAACTCTCTGTGTCACTGTAACTCTCTGTGTCACTGTAACACTCTGTGTCACTGTAACACTCTGTGTCACTGTAACACTCTGTGTCACTGTAACTCTCTGTGTCACTGTAACTCTCTGTGTCACTGTAACTCTCTGTGTCACTGTAACTCTCTGTGTCACTGTAACTCTCTGTGTCACTGTAACTCTCTGTAATTAGTCTTAACTGCCTCCATTCGGTAAATAGTTTTATTTGCCTCCATTCGGTAAATAGTCTTAACTGCCTCCATTCGGTAAATAGTCTTAACTGCCTCCATTCGGTAAATAGTCTTAACTGCCTCCATTCGGTAAATAGTCTTAACTGCCTCCATTCGGTAAATAGTCTTAACTGCCTCCATTCGGTAAATAGTCTTAACTGCCTCCATTCGGTAAATAGTCTTAACTGCCTGCGGCTGCATTCGGTAAATAGTCTTAACTGCCTCCATTCTGTAAATAGTCTTAACTGCCTCCATTCGGTAAATAGTCTTAACTGCCTGCATTCGGTAAATAGTCTTAACTGCCTCCATTCTGTAAATAGTCTTAACTGCCTCCATTCGGTAAATAGTCTTAACTGCCTCCATTCGGTAAATAGTCTTAACTGCCTGCGGCTGCATTCGGTAAATAGTCTTAACTGCCTCCATTCTGTAAATAGTCTTAACTGCCTCCATTCGGTAAATAGTCTTAACTGCCTCCATTCGGTAAATAGTCTTAACTGCCTCCATTCTGTAAATAGTCTTAACTGCCTCCATTCGGTAAATAGTCTTAACTGCCTGCATTCGGTAAATAGTCTTAACTGCCTCCATTCTGTAAATAGTCTTAACTGCCTCCATTCGGTAAATAGTCTTAACTGCCTCCATTCGGTAAATAGTCTTAACTGCCTGCGGCTGCATTCGGTAAATAGTCTTAACTGCCTCCATTCTGTAAATAGTCTTAACTGCCTCCATTCGGTAAATAGTCTTAACTGCCTCCATTCTGTAAATAGTCCTAACTGCCTCCATTCTAGCTGTAAATAGTTTTAACTGCCTCCATAGTTCATACGGTAAATAGTGCCACCCAATATATGGTATTACATGTGATGGCGAAATAAGGCAGTTATTTATTATGGTGTCCTAATTTCGCCACCTGCTGGCGAAATTAGGACAAGTCAATAATTTCTGTTGGCGAAATTAGGCAAATGGTTCTAATTTCGCCAATTTTGAATACCCCGTACTAAACTGTTTCTCACATATTTTTAGGGAACTTCATGGATGCTTTGGAGATATCTTATTTGATTCTTTAGATGTTTCTTAACAGTATAAAATTGACACCAAACGTTTAAAATGCAAGGTTTTATTGTTATCTGAATACGAAAATGAATTTAATCGAAACTGGCGAAATTAGGGCTATTGACGTTAGGTAGTACGGTTACTGGCTTACTGCCTCGGTTTGTTTACGTTTCAACAGCTGATTGAGTGCCAGCTGTCATTAAAAAATTTGGGAATGGGATTTCGAAGGGGAAATTATAGAGCAATGTGAGTAACATGGAAAACAGTCTTTGTTTCAAAAAAGAGATTTGGCAAAAAAGTTTTAAAACGGCATACTAAGCTTTTTTTTATAGTAGGAGGTATGACATAGAACAATTGAAGTATATAGATTTTTTTAAGCTCCGCATATTTCAATATAGGATAGGTAGGTAATGGATCTAATTTTGGTGTAAGAGTATCTAGACACCTAGCATATCTAATAAAAATCTTTCTAGTAACCATACAATATCATTTAAAATATACCAACGAAGCCCCCAAAAAAAAAATCAATTGCCCATTTACTTACCTACCGGTTCCGGTAATTGAGTCGTTATAGGATTGTTATCTATTTGATAATCTCCTTTGAAGTATCATATGATTTTCATTTGAGTATTTTTAATGATATTATTGGATAGGGAATTTACTTTTACCAGATTATTTACTAAATTGAGGTTGAGTAATTTGGTGTGCATTAACTAACTAGGAGGGAAAAGATAACACTGCTGTGGGTAATTCAGTGCCAAAAGTCAACAACCAAATGCCACATTATCACATACTACTGCTTCTAAAGCCATTATTAATTTATTAAGTAATTTAAGATGTAATTGATACTATTACTATCTGACAGTACCCTTGTTATTCTTTCTCTGTTTTCTTATGACCTCTAAGGCATAACTAGCCCGAACTATTCAACTAAGTAGCCTACATTTCAGTCTGTATTTGGTGTATAAAAGTGACAAAACAACGGTATCTAAGGCTGGTTTAGTTTTACACGCTACGTTTTTTACACCGTTTTAGTTTGCGCAGTCTTAAGACGGAATGGAAACGTTAAAAGTTTAGAGCGTCTACACGGTTCCATGTTCACACCTAATTAGCTCAGTTTTCTGTGATATCGTCATGCTGCCACTCTGGAAAAACAAAAAGTGGTCTTTTCTGATGGATTATTCACTCTGTTGGAGTTCCTCAAACTTGATAATAGGGTGAAGCAGGTAATTTGCGGCCCACTAAGTACTAACTAACTGCGGCCTCTAACAACAGAAACGACATAGCTTCAAAACACTCGTTAAAAACATAAAGTAATAAATTGTAGCATGCACTGTGCCCAGTCTGCAGAATATGGAACATTTTTCCAAGACTCTCTGCGGGAGTTTTTGATTGAATTTTAGAAATTGGAGATCTCTGCGGGAGATCATGAATTAATTCCAGGTTCCTATGTTACCATTAATTTTGCTGCGGGAGATTTTGAATTAATTCCTATGTTACCACTTACCATCAATTTAGATGCGGGAGATTCTGAATCTGCTGCTGTGAGTCAGAGAGTAACTGTCTCTCAAAATATAATCTCTGCGGGACAGTGGGAGAAGAGACACATTCTGCAGACTGGCACTGTGCTTATTTTGAAAGCTATGCAACATTTTAATGTAATTTTGGTTCAGAATGTTTTAAGAGACTCGCCAAGTAAAATAGTATGTCTCATAAACTCGCCATTTGTCTCTCCAGCTCTCTCCAAAATTCAACAAATTCTCTCCAAAATAACATTGTAGCATAGGAGAAAAATAGATAAAACTCGCCATTTGCATTTGAAGGGCTCAAAATAACTGTCACAAACTCGCCATTAAAATGGCGAGTTTAGACATGCTTTATTACTTGGGAGACTCGCTTGTGAGGGCCGCAATTAAAAATTAAAGGGCCACAATTTACCTGCGTGACCCTACAGTAATAAATTAATGGGAACTGTATAATCCACAGCATTCAGCCTCTAAAATACATCTGTTATCCGACCTAAGGTATTACTATTTTCCAGAGTGGTCATAATGGATCCAGTCTGAAAAGGTCTCCTCAGACCCAGGATTTTGTACAGAAAATGGGATTGTGGCACAGCAAATAACATGGGAACATATGAATTAACCAGTCTGCTGAAATTGGTAAAGTGTTCGTAGATGTCTCTTATTCTGTTTGTAGCTAAATTAATGTAAATATAGGGATTAATTCAGAAGTGTTCTTAGCAAAATTAAAGTAAAATCCAAAATATCTCCCATATTCTGCAGACTGGGGAATTAAATAGAACTTGGGCACAGGATTAATCCACAAATCCTGCTCTATTTTTCAGACTGGTTCAGATGGATGAGGTAGGTACTAATTTTGTTAACATTGGCCCAAATTAAACCCAATCTGCAAAGCATGCACAATTAGTCTCCGGATATTTATTTTTGGGGCAATTTCTCTCCAATGCTCCAATGATTTTCAAATTTCTCTCAATTAATTACATGTAAACATAGGAATTAATTGGAAAATTGTCGCCGGATAATTCAGGAGACTAATTTCAAGGCCTCAACAGTTGCCGGATAAACTTCACAACTTCATGCATCTTTTGCAGACTGGGCATTGGCTAGGGTCGTCAAGCAGGTAAATTGCGGTACACTAACAAACTGCGGTCTCTAACAACAGAAACATTATAGCTTCAAAACACACATTAAAAACTTAAATAAAATAATTTATAGCATGCACTGCACTTCTTTAGATAGCTATGCCATTTTAATGTAATTTCGGTTCAGAATGTTTTAGAGACTCTCTTGAGAGGGTCGCAATTAAATATTAAAGGGCCGCAATTTACCTGCATGACCCTACTTGTCTCGTTAAAAAGAATGAATACAGCGTTACTACAGTTTAAAAATTACTAGGACAATTACCAGCCAGGACATTTGCCACCCTAATGATTGTTATTTTATAGATATTAAGTATATAACTGACGATAAAAATTGAATTGAATTGACTATTGAATTCTATATGCCTGTGGTTTAAAACTAATTAATAGTGTTTAATCCAATCCATTTTAAATGAGAGAATTTAATTCTTTGAACTTTATGATATTTCTAGCATCTATGATTATGAAAGCATATTGTTACAACCCTTATTATTGTCAATCGCGTTTGAGTGAAATAAAAATACATATCATTCAAATGCGCAACAGTCGATTGATGGTTGCCCTATGAAATGTAACAATTAGATGCATTAACAGTTAACTAATAATATCCAAATCATTCAAACGCGCAACAATTGACTGATGGTTGCTCTATTAAATGTAACCATTAGATGCATAAACTAACAAAATCCATATCATTCAAACACGCAACAATCGACTGATGGTTGCTCTATTAAATGTAACAATTAGATGCATAAACTAACAAAATCCATATCATTCAAACGCACAACAATCGACTGATGGTTGCCAAATTAAATATATAAAAAAAGTATTTTTCCAATAAAAATAAAACAATTAATTAAATGCATAAACTAATTAGAAAATCCGTATCATTTGAACTTGCAGAAATCGGTCGATAGATTGTTGCGCTATCGATTGATATACGTGATCAAATGTGCCAATTTGATGTACCTACAAACTAAAAAAAAACATATAATTCGTACGCGCAAAAATCGATCGATGGTTGCGCTATCGATTAATATACGCGATCAAATGTGCCAATTTGATGTACAAACTATAAAAAAATCATATTCGAACGCACAGAAATCGATCAATGGCTGCGCAAACTATTGATCAACAGATTGCGCAGCGAAATTGGTCGATATTGCAGATCACTCAAACACGCGTGACATATATACACCTCAAATATACTATAATAAAATAATATATGTTAATTCAAAATGTAATGTTAAATATATGTTTGTTACAATTACCTAAACATATATTTTAATTATAGCAAACAATGTTTAATGGTGTTTTGACTGTCACTTTTGTTGAAAGATCGGTTCTTTTCCTTTTCACTTGATTTGTTTTCTTTCTTCCATTGGGGCTTTCAAAACGGTAAGTTGTTTGTCAGTGGAAGTGATACAGTTTCCAGAGTTAGGTCCTGCATATTTCATGAATTTATTGTAGAACCTTTTTCGTTGGGCCATTTTTATAGGCCCAAACAGTAGGTTTTATTTTGAAATGTTTGTATGAAAAATGCAATTGGTAGTTTCCCATTGAATACATGGCCCTTTTGATGTCTTTGTACTGCCCTTCAATATGTTAGCATAATTTTTCAATAAGTTGGATCAGAGGTTGAGGCCTCCAGCTTGTTGGCTGTTTCAATACAACGTTCATACTTTCGCAGTTGTTATTTGTCCAGCCAATGTCGAGTAATCCATAAATTGATGGTTCCACAATACCTGTCAGATTGAGTGGCTTAATTCCATCGTTGAAGTATTTTTTTAATTTAGGAATATCAGACTGGATATAGTTATTAATGAGGTCACAACGTTGATTAAAAATTAATATTTCCTCTGAAGCAGCTAGACCTGTTGGTCCAAAAAGCTTTTCAGAAAGTTTGCTCTTCTTTGATTTGTGTAGACCAATTTTATCTTCAAATAGTAATCCACATTATTTTTCAAGTGTCTGGTACATAGAATGCTTTTAGCTGCCGGGAATGCATGTTTGATGGCTTTCCTAAGGGCTTTCTCTTCATCAGTACTGATTGTCAATTTACTGACATCTGTGTCAGACAGGCAAGGCAAGTGGCAAATTTTGAAAAAAATGGTTGTATGACTCATAATTTTAATGTCCATGAATATACAAAGGCCCAAGAATGACAGGGTGATCATTACTACTGGTTTGTGTTACGGATAACTGTTTGTAAGTGGAAACGGTGACAAACACATCACCAAAATTGAAGGTTTTGTCAAAACCTAATGGGGCTTTCTCTGAGTAACAGAATCTTTTAATATCTTGTATTTGGTCATCACAGTATATAATGACTGAGGGAGAATAGGACTTGTTGTGGATGACTAGTTGCACCATAGGATGAGTCTGTGTCATGTTTATTACTTGCTGCGCTTGGTCGGCTAGGTTTCTATTAGAAGAAATCGTTGGATTTTTTTCTTGTTTTCATGATATTTTTTACTTCTTATTTGGTCAAGGTTTTTGGGTGCTTTTAACACATCGTGTGAGGTAATCATATCTTTTATATTTATCTTTTTTTTCACTGTTTAGTTACTCCGAGGGTGATTTCCTCCATGGTGGATACTGGAGTCCTGATGTACTCTTTCTTTGAGTTAGAAGCATTACCATGGGAGGTTACGCCTGGAAAGTGTCCAGTGTATTCCACAATAGCAAGAATAATGTAATTTTGGTTTTGGGAAGCAATTTGGTAACTTCTCAATCCACGTTACACGTTTCTTGTAGGACGGTGAGGATTCTAGAGAGGTGTAATATTTTTGAATTGTTAGAATTTGATCAAGAGTAGGTTGTGGCTCAAATAGAATATATTTTCTTTCTCTCTTCTCATATTTCTCTGTGCAATATTTGCCATTTTTTATGAACAATTTTTTATTGAATGATTTTTACTAACAAAATAGTTCGTTTTTGGTGATGACCCTCCTGACCATGGTTTATATACACTATAAGGTTAACCAGACGAGCAAAGTGTATGACAATGCTCCGCATATTAGATATTATAGCAACCTCATAATTCTCGTCCGGGCACCCAAGTCTCTGTAGATTTCAATAATGTCAACCTTTTATTCTATTTTAAACTTAATGAAATGGATATTTGGCTATCTAAGTACTTAAACAAACATGAAAAGTACGTCAATTAGGTATACTAACGACCTATAGAAAATATAATACTCTACTCATATAGGTAGGTTGATAGGTGTTTATCATTAGCATGGACTTAATTTGACTATTACTATTTAGTATGTAATGATATATATTGAATAATTAATACCATAGAGGATTTTGAATA
The DNA here is from genome assembly GCA_947561585.1 of Caprella mutica. Taxonomy (NCBI): domain Eukaryota; kingdom Metazoa; phylum Arthropoda; class Malacostraca; order Amphipoda; family Caprellidae; genus Caprella; species Caprella mutica. The sequence goes on from CANNZV010001680.1 coordinate 36,136, forward strand.
TGTAGTTAGTTACCATTTCTCACAAATAATCTAAAATGCGAGTTAAAAACAGCTAGGTACCCTATCCAACTATATTTAGTTACGTCACTTATCAATTCCAATTCGGTAATTATTATGGAAAATAATAAATATTAAGTGAAGAAAGTGTCTGGTATAGCAAGGTATTCAATTTTTCTCTTAATATTCACAAACTTTTTGTCAAAAAATGGGTAAAATATAGATATACAGTTAATAACTTGTTCATTTGCATGCTTTATTATCGGCTTGGGTGCCCGACAATCGTACATCTACCAGAAAATGGCGTCTGGTCAACCTTATTATAGTATATTAGCCTTGCTCCTGACGACATCCAAACGCCACAGTCATCTCTGAAGTCACTTTTTTTCCACATTGACGCCTGATGTTGTTTTTGTCATTATTGACGACAAAATACATGTTTTCATTCAGTCCAATGGGAATAGAAGGACAACTGTCAGACATTTCCAGTAACAGTTTTAAAAGGTCTGAAACGTTGAGAAATTTACCAGAAGGTAGTTTACAAGCTGCAGCAGGTGGTCTCAGTGTTTCAGAATTAGAGATGAAGAAGTCACTATTTTTCATACTCTGGTCAGTGCAGTCACTGTCCTCCACGATAGTGTCATCAACAGTTTCTATTGAATGGCAAGGATTTTCATGTTTATCATAAGATGATTTTGTGTCAGATTCAGGGACAATATTGTCTGTGAGAGGAATTGCTTTAATAACTTCTTCATAGTCACTTAATACTATATGATTGACTGAAGGAGATGTATTAGGCAGCAGTAGTACAAAATGATTTGGTAATGACCACATTAGTGTTGCTACAGGCTTATCAGAGGTTTTAACATTATGACCAATAACTTTTCTGGATAATGGCTCAGAAAATAATTCACCCAAAGTGAATATGATATTACAAAAATTTATTAACTTTTCAAAGGTCCTCTCCAGGCTCCGGGAAAAAAATGAGTTTATTACATAATGTTATAGAACTAAGGTCTACGATCATTATCCCGCAAACCGCATACAATTTGGTTTAGTAAATATTCTATTTACTTTTAAAAGTGTTTAATACTCTGTGAGCAACAATTGAGCGAATCACTAATCTGACTCTGAGAAAGAAGATTGTACACTCTTTGTTTTGATTGTAAATTTAAATTTATAAAAAACAATGAGTTTTTGGCTTCGCTTAAGATATAAATTGTTTTCTAAAGTATATTAACGTTTCTATAATAAGTTTTACGATTTTATTGCTTCACACGAATATTAAATAGATTTACTATACCTAATACCTAGATGACAATCAGAAAAATGGTGTACATTCTTCATCTTCTGGCTGAAAATTAGAAAGTCAGAAGTAAAATAGGATTTGTAGTGTTTTGATTATAAAAATCTTTAAAAGTATATAAAATTAAAAATATGCTAAAAAATTTGATGGGGTTTGCAGTAAAATTACCAATTCTAAAACAAAATAAAAATTGAAAATATTACAAGCTAAATATGAAATCAATAGAAATTAATGTTAAAACTCCTAAAATCGAATTAAAAGATAAAATAATAAAAGGAGAGATGAACAAACAAGTGATTGAGGCCAGTCACAGAAATCAAATAAATGATCTGAATATTTTCACAGTTACAACCATCCCCAATTTAATTTATGATATTACACCATTTCTAATTCCCACACTCAGCCTCTGAAAACAAAAATAAAATAACTCAACCTATTATATTATCATACTAATGTATTTATATATGATGATATAACAAGTGCAGCCTAATAATCTATATCTATTGTGATTTTTTTTAGTAATAGCGTTCACATGTAGTTTAACTGCTAATTTTAAGTCAAAATCTCGTTCGATTTCCCCTCTTTTCCACCATTTTTAAGAGACTCTTATCCATCAAATCTGTCAATTTTTGAATTGTATCAGACATTATAGTCTTACAAGAGACACATTCTGCTTCAGGATGGACTGAGGTTCTTCAATTGGGTTTGAATCTAGAGAGAGACTGGGCCATACCATCAACTTGTCATTGACGAACTTATTATTCCTAAGGAAATTCACAGTTCCCTTAGTAGAGTGAGAACGAGCATTGTTATGTATGAAATTAATCTTTTTACCACAGCAGGTTTTCAGCCAATGAAAAAATCCACAATTCAAAAAGTTAATATAATTAGCAGAATTTATTTTTATTCCTTCTGGAATCCTGGAAGATCCAACCAGTTCATTTCAAATGATCCCAGACCAAATTATCACACCTCAACTTCCATGTTGACATCAAATTCGTTGGCGATGTGGTGGGGCATTCTTCAGCCCATCAGTCAGGGCCATTGAGAGTCTTCACGCATTTTGTCTTTGTAGAGTACTGTTTGGTAATAAGTTTTAAGATACTTCTCCGCCCATAGTAACCTTGTGTGTATCCTTCGAAAGAGGCTTGGTAACATGTGAAACATAAGAGGTAATTGGTTTCAGTATTCTACAGTGGGTGGTTTTTCCACACAGACACTCTTAAAAACTGCATCAATAGTTTCCAATGGTTTCCTCTTGAGTTCTCTCTTGAACAAGGACAGTTACGTCTCGTAGCTATTTTGTATTTGCCCCTATCCTTGCGTGTAATCTTTTTTCAGGTGATCAACATTTAATTTCTACACTATACGTGGCCGTAAAAATAATAAATTCAATTTTACAGCAATATGATAATTTTTTGAAAAGTAGCACTGTAGCGCTGCCGCTTCATTCTGCTGTAGCGGAAGTACCGCTGCTTTTCTGAAAGGGTAGCGGCGCCGCCGCTACATGATTATGCATGTGGTGGCAGCGGCAGCGCCGCTACTTTTCAAATTAGCGCTGCTCACTTCTGCCTATATAATTTAATTATTACAGTTTTCTAATTTCTATGATAAATTTTATCTTCTATTCCCAATTAAACATCTCAATCAAAGAATTACCTAAACTGTGTAGATAAACATCTGATTCGGTTACTGTCAGTTATAAATTTGATACAACAATTCATTTAAATTAGTTAAATTACCTAGGTATCAGGCTATCTACCCCAGTCTCAGCCGGGCAGTCTGCAAAGCGTGACTTGCGTCCATGTCGCCGAAGATCTTTAGAGACGGTTTTTGAGGGGAACAATATCTTTGTAAGATTTAGAAGACAATTTTCTAATAATTCCTATGTTTACATGTAATTATGGGAGACATTTTGGAGAATTCTGGTCATTTTGGAGACAGATTTGAAAATCTTTATATATGAAGACAGATTGTCCTCAACTAAAATCTTGGTGACAGATTTGCTAGAATATTATTTTCTAAGGGGAGAAATTCGGTAAAGATGCACTTAAGCTTCGACTGAGATCGTCAAAGCTATTCTTCGCTTTCTGTGTTACGGAAGGATAAAGACACTCGAGGGACATTTACTGCTTTTATTCCGTAAATTATCAACGTCCCTGCAAAGAGGAAAACTCAATATCAAAATTCGTTTCACGATGGAAATACAAAAATACCACAATGATGAAAAACCCTAAAAGATCAATCATAACAGTAAAAAAATTTAATGGTTTCTAAATTCACAAAGATTTAACATTCAAAGATTTAGCTTATACATTCACAAAGATTTAGATTTAACATTCAAAGATTTAGCTTATACATTCACAAAGATTTAGCTTATACATTTGCAAAGATTTAGTTTTTAATTCGCAATGATTTAGTTTTTAATTCGCAATGATTTAGTTTTTAATTCGCAAAGATTTAGTTTTTAATTCGCAAAGATTTAGTTTTCAATTTGCAAAGATTTATAACTAACTGGTAACATAATCATGAAGTTTGAAAAAGTAGTAGAAAAATAGTAACTGTTAACACTAGCTACTAGCAGAAGAAACTAAAGTTAAATATTAACTAATTCAAACTTTTAAACATTCACAGCCTATAGATTACACTGGAAATTTTAAATGCAGAATTTATATCTCAAGAAAGTTTGGTAGGCTAATTATACCCTAACTATTATTACTGCCAAATGAAATTATAATAATTGGAAATCATATTTAATTAGATTAGCTTTTTATAAAGAATAGATAAATTGGATATGCTAATTTTAACTTCACAATGCTTGACCTAACCTACCTAGACTAAAATATTTTAAATGGAACTCTAGTTAACTTACGAGAAAGTGATTCCATGATGAACAGTAGGATTGATTAAATGTTATGGAAATATTTCTCAAAAGTAGTTTTTGTGGTGTTATTAGAATGTTTAAATTGTATCACATACTGCGTGTAAGACTAAAAATAGGAAATGATTTAATCAGGAATAATAAGAAATGAATATAGCATATTGGCATTATATATTTTTATTAAATATATATTGGCATAGTATGAATAAGAAATGTAGTTGGTATCACTTTTATTTTTTACTTATTGCTTAGTTATAATTTAGTAGTCTTATGACTCTTATCACATTTTTCTCTCGGTTCCTGGCAAAATAAAGAAGATTTGAACATGAAAGAAGATTTGAAATTTTAAAGCACTGTTTGATTATATAATAATTAATAATATACCTATAATAATTTGAAGCACTGTTTGAAACGATAACTAATCATGTTATATAAGAAAACAATCATGTTACATTTTATGTTAAATAGAAAGAAAATTATGCTATTAAATAATTCAATTTAAGTATTTCTATTTAATTTCCTATTTATTTAGCTTAAGTGCACCTTTACCAAAAATTCCACTGAAAAGTTGGGAGGAATTTACCATGAAATTCAGTCTGGCCCATAGTAAATAAATAGAAAGTATACCAAGCACAATATTGGAACATCCGAAAATACTACATGGACGTGAAATTGATTGAAACGAGTGACGTCACACTAGTTATTTCCAAATAAAAATTGTGCTATTATTGAGTTAAATGTGCATTTTCATGGAAATTAACTTAAATAAAATATTGTTTTTATCACGTTTTACACTCTATTCACATATAAATTTTCAGCTTAATAGTCTTCAAAATCTCCAGTAGTGTAATAGGTGACGGAAGGATTTACGACACATTTGCATTTATCTGATTTAATAAGATATTTTATTGAAAATTTCATTCGTCAAATTGTGCTTAAAATAACATTTTACTATATGCAATCAGGTTTATATGTTAGATAATGGTCATTTGAGTGCTTCATTATAACTATAATAGGTTACTAGGTACCATTTTTCATTTTACAAGTTTGTTAATAAGCCAATTTATAAGTGCCAGCCTGGTATTAGATATATAAAAGTTATCTAGGTACTTGAATCTAACGAAACATATTGTTTATTGACATATTCTATCTATATTTACTTGTCGCACCTATATAATTCTCATTTTGACATTACTTCATCTGATTTTGTGTGACACCATTTGTTTACATAGTTTTTGAAGGCCGGAAACAAGTTCACCGTTAATGAGTCTGCAACTTGGTATACTTTTCTATCTATTTACTATGGTCTGGCCTACATTGTGAATTTAATTATATTATTTTATATACTACTGTCAGACTTCAAGATCTGAAAAATGGAAATAGCCACTTTGTAAAGTTACTGAGTCTGGTTAAATTGCGTCCCCAGGGGCTCTATCCTGAAGCTGTCTGTGGTGAATGGAAGAGAAGGGGTTGGTGTCTCTTGGGCTCCTAATGTTGTAATTTGGATTATGGATTGTCGTTTTTCATTTTTACCATGTTTATCATTTTTTTAACGCTACTTGCAGTTTTGGAGCATATCACTATGGTTATACTCTTCAACTACGAGGTCTTAGATTTTGTGTTAGGTAGGCTCGTAGGCTTCATTTATTATCATCTTGTATACTTATAGTTATAAAATCTTCAGACCGGTTTGTTATGAAGTTAATTATTTTGTGACTTTGAAATAAAACAGTGTCATTGAATATTTCCCTTCTGCTAAAATGTTTGTGGTTTTAGAATGGTTGTTTGACAATAATATTTATTGCTTTAAGAGAGTTAATAAGACTTTCAAACTCTGTTACATGTAATGCATTTGGTGAGGGTAATTAACCACCTACTGTTTTCTCTATCCAGAGGTTTTCTGTGGTTTACTTTATAGAAATAACGAGCTCTTGAGGTTTCATGTATCCTTACAGATTTCAAGTTTGATGTTTCTTTTAGGAGGAATTACTTTTGAATTGGTCAGTTTCTATTAGTTGAGGGTAGAATTAGGGACAGCCTACAGGAGGGTTGAGAACCAATCGGATGATGTGGTAGAATGCTGCCTAAGGATCTAACAAACTACGTTGTTAGTTATATTTCATCATGTCTTCGCTAAAATCTGGGTTAATGATGACACGAGACTTGTATGCAATATGGATTTAAGATTAGATGATATAAATGTAAGGCATGAATTAGGGAATTAGGAGTTAATGAATTAGGGATTTAAGGAATTAAGAATAGTGTTAGGTATTAAGGAATTAAAGAAGCATGACAGGGGGATGAACAAGGCTGAAATAGAAAACTAATATAAGAATACAAAATATGAACAAAAAATATGAAGATATAAACAGAAGATATGGAAACAAATATAAATCAAATAAACGCATGAATGAAATACAAAAGATAAATGGAAACAAGATAAAGTAAACTTACAGGTGACAGTTAATGAAGAATACAAGTTAGTCTGATGGTGAGTGAGGTTTGTCATGAGGAGTATGATTAATAGTATGAAATGAATTTAACCTTGTTATTTTGGTACGATATTTGATTTGATGCTATTTAATGAAGTGAAGGAACTAATTAACGTAAAAAATAAAATAGACAAATTGATTATTCTTTCTAGGAAGAATCGTAACCCACATAATTAAATGGCCGCTCGGCACTAATTAATAACCACACTACCATGTGAAAGAAAATTAACTGCTGAAAATATTAAATATGAATATTGGAAATAAAGAAATGCCATACGGCACCCCCGAAAATACAACCTCTTCATTTTATTCTTCCATCCGTGAGTGCAGCCACTGGTGCTTGTCTCATTTCGTCACATTCCTTGGTAAGTGACTGCATTCACAGAGTAGCTTTTCTGCATCCATGAGCATTGTCACCAACGGTGGTAGGTGACTTTGTTCATGAAGCCACTTTCCTCTCTGACTGCTTCTTCTTCCAGTCCCTTTTATTTAATTTCCTTGTGACGTCAGCGATATGGCCTCTGGTTCCGAAGAAGACGTTAATCTCCTACTAAAAAAAAAGGTATAATTGCCAGTGGCAGACAGCAGAATATTGGACAATTTTAACATTATCTGTGCGACAGTGCGAATAATCCTTATATTTACATGAATTTTACTGATAAAAGAAACCAAAATAGAGAATTTTGTGGAGAACACTCAGAACAATTTTTAAGTTTATCCAGGTAATAACTTTGAATTTTATTGGCGAGTTTATGACATCAATCTTCCAGTCTGCAGAAACTGATAAAGTGTTCTGTGTTCGTAGAGATATCATTTTCTGTTCACAGTAAAATTATTAAATTAATGTAAACTAGGAATTAATTCAGAATTTTTTTTAGAGAATATCTCAAATATCTCCTATATTACAGGTACTAAATTTCCATCTGGTGGTAATTGGTTCTTTACTTTAGGTACCACTCTAGTCTGAAAAGAATGTCTCCAAAGACCCAGGATTTTTTTCACAAAATTGCTACCATATATTTTTGATTGAAACATTTTAGTGAAATTTCTTTTAAATATTAATTGCTTATTCTCCCTTTCCAGGGAAATAGTTAGCTAATTCATTTATCTGTTTCAAAATGAGAGAGAAGTTTGACTCCACTATTCTGGGAAGTGGTGTGATTACTTCAACTAAAATTAAGGAATCCACTTGGAATGGGCAGTAAGTAAACATTGGCATAACTATTTAAATTTATTGCATATTTTAGAGAAGCAGTGTGCTAGTAACTATTAGTTATTAAGCATTACCAGTTTATTTCATACTTTGCACTGAGTTTCTTTTGAAGATTAGATTAAAAAAATTACTAATATATATGAATAAGAATCTGTAGATAGTTAGACCTTGTATATAAGAACTGATGTGCTGGTAAGATAATATTAAACTTAGATTGTTGAATCTTATATTTTATAATATTGAAAATTCTTCTTGATTGTTGTTTGATTGACTAATATATTTTCAGACACTCGGATTCAGCTGGTATGAGTGGCATTAGATGGAGCATTGAATGGCTGACTGGCATAAAGTTAGCTCCTCTTTTTCTGCCATGGGCTAGACGAATGGAGGCACTGGCTGCACATGAGTGGATGGCCTCTTTCCTCTTCATGGGACCAATATGTCTGTTTCTAATGCTCTACCTTTTCATATTTACTAAACTCTGGTGAGTTTAACTTCTAACTAGTTACCTGTTAACTAATTCAAGTTTTCTAGTGTAGCTATAACTGCTGATGTTTCTGTTTTTTCCTCAGGTGGTTGCCTTTGCTCTACTCCGTTTATTATTTCTATGACAGAGGCTCAGAGGAAAGAGGGGGTAGAAAGTGAGTATGCAACTCTGGACCTTTTACATTCGTTTTCAACTCATTTATTTATTGCTCAACACTTTTCACTCTACTAAGGTGTGAAATATTGAGACTTACGTGTCTCATGATTGAGAACTAATAAGCTAAAATTAGCTGAAAACTTGAGAATATTTCAAATAGAAAATTTAGAATGATGTTGTTTCATTAGGTAGTGATGATATTTTATTCTCATTTCTAAATCTGCATTCATTTATAAATGAAAGTAGTTAGCTACTATACTTTTGGAAACTTACTTTCCACATAGTTTTACTTTCCATATGGTTTTATTTCCTTTATTTCATAACTAGACCTATCCTTTGGTCTTGGCCTAAAAATATTCTGTTTAAAATTAGTAACAATTTCTCAATAATTCACTCAGTTTTATTCTGCCACTCATTGTGTGAGTTCTGTGTTCTTTCTGAATGCTTAGCCTTTGTGTGTGTTTCTTGTGTATTTATTGCAATTGATTTTTGTGTTATTGTTTCAATATTATAATTTAATATCGGCAATATAAGAGTTCGTGGATCTTGTTTGAAATTCACGAGCCACCATATTTCAATTTTTGTTAAATAATAATAATTATTATGTAGTTTATGAATATATTTTTTTATTTTAAGAGAAATGAAAAATAATCAGATATAAATAAATGTATATATGAGAAACTAACAAAACTTAACCTATAAAGACACAAATGTTCTTCTCTGCATACTTTAGATGTAGAATAATTTCATATTCTTTAAATATCTTCACACTTTCTTCTTCACTAAGTTTGAGAAGTTTCTTGAGTCTAAAAGAAGCCATTTTTGAAGGATAATAAATTATACAAATTTCTCTCACGATTGTCGTATAAAATTCTCGTATCTAAACTACTGAATTTTTTGTTTATATAATAATTACTATCATTTTGCAAATTTTCATTATTGAAATATGGTGGCTCGTGAATTTCAAACAAGATCAGAGTTCGTTTTATTTGAATAGTGTATTCACTTTCTCTTCTCTTTTTCTATCATCAAAGCTTGCTATCTTTTTAATGTCGGATCTATAGGCAAGGTACGTATTGTCTTTGCGTTAAGCTTTGCTAGATACAATATTTCAGATTCTCTCTAAAAATACTTTCTGACTCTTCCAACTTGTTGTTGCCAAATTTCTGTAATGTTTTAGCTATAATAATGATTTCATGCATTGAGAACTATTTCCCATATAGCTAATAAATGCAGGTTATATTGCCTGTCTTTCTATATTTTGTATTACTTCTACTACTCACAAGACTTTTCTTTTCAGAATAGAGTGGGTTAGAAATTGGGAGAAGTGGAGGAGGTTCAGCTCTTACTTTCCCCTCACAATTCAAACCACTGCAACCTATGAGCCAAACAGGAACTACTTATTTGGGTTGGTGCTCTTTGCTCTTAATATGCTTGTTATAATTGAAATAACTAGCTATAGCTAATATCATAAGCTTGTTACAATTTGATTAACTATAGCTAAAGCTTGTTACAATTTGAATAACTATAGCTAATATCATATAATCTTGTTACAATTACAACTGTTTATTATTTGTAGTTAGAATATTATAAAACATTTAAAAGCTTATGTTGTTTATGATCCAATTGTTGGAATACTTTTCACTAATTTATATCGATTTTATAAATATTATCTCTTCTTCTTGGCCTCAGCTTCTTATTTTATTGATTTATTCTTTTAGCCATACCAAATTATTTGCCATTCATTCCATTTAGTGAATTCCATCAGACTAAATCCTACTAATAATTCATTTTCTTTCCTAATTAATTCAACAGCATTAGCTTCATTACCTTATCCATAGGTTAAGTTACGAATTACCAGTCAGTTTCACATCTTTGGTTAAATATGAAATAACCATATAATAATAATAATATTTTAATAGTTATCAGTAGCTACCATGGATAACAATTAAAATAAAATCATACAGCTAGTTTTTTCTTATTTGACCTAAGTTGTCAAACTGACCAATAATTTATAACTTGCCCAATGTCTTTCCAACTCTCTAGCTAACATTCTCAGTGTTTGTTTAGTTGCCTTACCTAACAGTTGTTTTGCTCTAACAGTTACCATCCTCACGGTGTGTTGACCTGTGGAGCCTTTGGCCACTTCGCCACCAATGGGACAGGATTTAATGATGTCAGTGAATCACTTTGGAACATTTTTGCAGAGTTAAATATATTAGATATAAAAAACTAGGGATACTGAAACTATGTTTATACATTTTTTTAACCACTCTCCCTCACGCATATACACTAGCTAATTGTATCCTCCTCATCATTCCTCATACAATTTGTTTTTCCCCTCAGTTATTTCCGGGTCTGAGTTCATCCCTCGTAACCATTCCTTACCACTTCAAGTTCCCCCTCTACAGGGAGTACGCCATGGCTGTGGGTGAGGAGGGGGGACAATTAAAGACAAAACTAGGATCAACATCCATTTATTTTAAATATAGTGTCCTTTAAAGTTTACTATTAAAAGTAGACACTAAACTGCTTGCATCTAGTGGCATTAAGCTGCCTCTGTGTAGCTTTATTTGGTTATTGAAGGGAAGGGAGTTTGGGCCCTGAACTTTTGTAATTTGGATCATGTTTTATCTTTTTAGCATGTCTGTAATTTTTAATGTTAGCTACTTGCAGTTTTAGAGGATAGCACTAGAGTTATGTTCTTCAACTACGAGGTCTTAGATTTTTGTCTGCGTCTTTTTGTCACATTCTTTGATGACTGCATTTATAGAGTAGCTTTTTAGCATGCATGGGCATTATCACCAAATGTTGGTAGGTTACTCAGTTCATGGAGCCACTTTTTCCATTCCGACTTATTCTCCGAATGATAACCACCCCATTAATTTAATAGCCATTAGCTGTTGTATCTTTACAGTGATTGCAATAAGGCAACAGTTTATTTTTTCCCCTGTGTTTTAGGTATGATCTCCTGTACCAAGCGCAGTATTTCCCATGTCCTTAGTAGTGGCGTAGGTAAAGTAGTGTGTCTGGTGGTGGGCGGGGCTAGAGAAAGTCTGGACAACAAACCAGGCAGTGTGACGCTACACCTAACAAAGAGGAAGGGGTTCATCAGACTGGCTATAGAGAGTGGGTGAGGATGAAATAATGTAGCTATAAGGTTTGGCTTTAGTGAGTGATGAGACAAAAAGGACAAATTACAATAGTGCATTTTTTCTTCGATTGAGTTCGTGATTTGTAATACCGTAATAAAACTTCTGATTAATCTCTGCCTCCATTATTCGACACTGAAATATATATATAGCTACATAGCTATATAGTAATTTTTAAAATAGTTGCAGCTAGCTAATCTTATTATTTATATGGACAGAATGGTAATTAGCTATTATCTGAAATATAACATAATAAATTTGAAGCCTTAATCAAAATAATATTTGGTAGAATTCAATAACTAACATAGGTTAAACCTTTAAAAGAATATAGCTAAATGATAATAATTACTATTAAGCTAGAATATAGCTAAAGTTATATTAGAATTATCCAAATTCTAGTTATTGTTATCTCTCCTATCAGTTCCTTATCATCTGTGTATTTTTTCAGAGCTGCTCTAGTACCTGTGTTTTCGTTTGGCGAAAGTGAAGTTTTCGACCAGGTTCCCAACCCACCCCTCTCCCGCCTTCGTGCTTTCCAAGAGTGGTTCCTTGCCAGAACTTCTTTTGCCCCCTGCTTCGTAAGAGGACGGAGTCTCTTCTGTTACAACTGGGGCTTTGGGCCCCAAAGGAGACACATCCACACTGTTGGTAAGCCCTCAATGCTATCAAACTAATCCATCTTATAACAGACAGGAAATCTAAGTGCTCGGAGTGTTCCTTGCTGTCAAATGGAACATCTTAAGATAATGTATCAAGATTTATTCCATTTTCACTGCTAGTGTTCCCTTCTTTGAAAAAGTATATTTTAGCAACTAATCACAACATTAACAAAAATAGTAGATCTTACCAACACTAATAATGGTATGATTTAATAATAAAGTCTTTTGAAACTGACCACGATTCTATCTCGCTATAGAAAATTTTAATTCAAAGATAAATATGGATATTTATCGTCTCATCATTATGGCTATATCTCCTTCCAGTTGGCAAGCCGATACTTGTGACTAAGACAGCCAATGCTCCTCAAGATCTAGTTGACTCTGTTCATCAGGAGTACTTGGAGAAGTTAAAGGAGCTCTACTACCAACACAGACACCGTCACCACAGCTACAAAGATGTCACCATCAATATCGTTTGAGAAAATGAATTAATGTTTCAGTGGGGAAATATTATGCCATCAATGAAGCAAACCAAAAACGATAATTTTTTAACTCTAATTCTTAGTCCAAATAAAAATATTTCGTAATTGAAAAATAACAATAGGTATTTATATATTTTGTTTCAAGCTACCATTTTTCTCTCGAAGTCAACTCAGTATTTCCAAGTTGTTTATTTTAAATACAAATGCATGTCTAACACTTAAGAACTTAATTCTCTCTATCCTGATATTGCCAGATAATATTGCTCTCTTTATCCTGATATTACCTGATAATATTGCTCTCTATCCTGATATTGCCAGATACTATTGCTCTCTATCCTGATATTGCCAGATACTATTGCTCTCTATCCTGATATTGCCTGATAATATTGCTCTCTATCCTGATATTGCCTGATAATATTGCTCTCTATCCTGATATTGCCTGATAATATTGCTCTCTCTATCATTACTTCTCCTATTCCCACAACATTCCAATTTTCAGTTCAATTCCTTTATGTCTGCAGCTAGGTGGTAGCTTTTCTGCATCCATCATCAGAGAATTTATTTTACCGTTGATTATTTTTTATGGAGTTTATTTCTTTAATTATAAAGTTGTTACCTTGTCTTGTGAATTTTGCAATGTTATTAGTTTAAAAGTACTTGTTTGTTTAAAAACCTTTAACGTTGATAGTTTGATATCGTCTAGAAATCCCGTTGAGTACGAACAGTTTCTCTTTCGTAGTTATTTAGTGAGATTAAATTTATCAACCATCTCTTGGGTTTTGTTGAAAATGTGCAAGTTTTATTATATTACTTTAATTACATGGCATATAACTTTATAGAAGTTCTCCAAATTAGTCTGCCAACCTTGTGATAATCAGAACAAATTTAATTAGCTTCCTTTTATTTCTATATATTTTCTATGCCCCGCCCCTACATTCGTTATGGCGAAACAAAATGTTTAAATACTTAGATATATGAATGCTAATTACTGATTAAAATATTATGTCAGTGATATGGCCTTTGGCTCCAAAGAAGACGTTAAACCTCTACTAAATTAATAATATTTAATAGCTTTTACTAAATCTTCAAATTCTGTGATGTGTTACCTATATTAGGTTTATCCACAGGGTTGTGACAATATGCTTTAAAAATCATAGATCTTAAGACTATCATAAACAAAATATTGACAAAGTGTTTAATTCTCTATCTATAATATTTTCGAGATCTATGATTAAAAAAGCATATTGTCACAACTCACAATCGTATTCATCTCTGCCACTGGTAGCAATGCTTCTTAGGACAACATTGCCAATATTGGGACAACATTGCCAATATTGGGACAACATTGCCAATATTGGGACAACATTGCCAATATTGGGACAACATCGCCAATATTGGGACAACATTGCCAATATTGGGACAACATTGCCAATATTGGGACAACATTGGCTCGAGAATCATAGCTACCTGTGACATCTTATTTACCCATTGACATTCTACTTTATTTTATGGCTGCTAGAATTTGCTCGCAGTCTCTGCAATACAATTTAAAAGCTTCTTTCTTGACTGTTCCTATTTTCTGAACAGTCGGTCAAATAACTGTTTAAACCTTTTCAGCCTGTAAGTTAACCCACTTGACGGAGGAGATAGAACTGTGGAGAAATAATTAAATAATAGATAGTAAAATAATAGTGTTAAGAATGTGTTGGGATTATTAGATTTAACTTCATTTTTAATGTCTTACCAATGTTAATAATTTATCATTAGTAAGTTATCGATATTAATTACCTTCTGGTTAATTGTTTTGTTTGTGGTGCGTATGGTTATTGTTTGTGGTGCGTATCTTTATTGTTTGTGGTGCGTATGGTTATTGTTTGTGGTGCGTGGTAATTGTTTGTGGTGCGTATGGTTATTGTTTGTGGTGTGTATGGTTATTGTTTGTGGTGCGTATGGTTATTGTTAATTGTTCAACTTATTTGATTATTGTTGTTTTATTTGATTTTACAATATAATTACTTTTTCTAGTCTTGCGAGTTTTAACGAAATACATTTCTTGTTAAAAATAAATGATATATTTAAAGAGAAATACTCATTGTTTGTTATTGAGAATGTTTCTATTGTTAAAAGGGACTGTCACTCCGTTAACAATATCACCCCAGCAGATATATACTCATGATCTCACGTTGTTAAAGTTTGTAAAATGCTGCAGATAGTAGCTGAATGTGCAGATTTTTCGTAGTTTGAATTTGAAAATAGCCTGAGTGCCTTAAACAATGATAATTATTTAGATTTCAAAGATGTGAAATATATTCTTCTGGTTATCTTTGTTTCTTTTCCATTAACCTTTATCATATGTAGCTACGTATAATGGTGACTGGTGTTAGGAATCCTAAATTGCCTGCGCCATTTAGAATTCTAGAAACTAGTACCACAGTACAGAGAAGATATAGTATCCCAGAGCTATAGGGGGGATATTACGCGTGTCCCGGTAGGCTCCCCCTCATGTCATCCACCCTTGCCGTGGGAGGGGGGCTTGTGCATGCCAATGATGGTAGAGGCTGCACTAGTTGGGGGCTCTTGCCTCCAGGTGGATTCAATCGTGCTAGAATGGCTCTACCTGAGGCATCAGACGAATGGGATGACGAGGACTGACAAAATGGTTACAGCCGAAACGAATAATGGACCAGTTATGGATAGAATAACAGAAGAAGGAGACTTCTCAAAAAAAACCCCACATCTATTGGTCATTAGAAAATCATGGAAAAGTCCTATAACGAAATAAACGCCAACGGCGTTAACGGGACGGCTACCACGCATAGTGGTCGTGGTGTCGCGCCCGGTCGGTCCCTCTTTGACCAGGAGGGGACTGTCCGTCATCTAGCAACTGGTCCAGGGTTTGGTGGCGACCTGGCCAACCCTGCTCAGAATGCCACTGGCCCCCAAGGTGAAACACCTAATACCTTTGCTCGAAAGAGCAATGAGTCTAAGAAAAACCAAGAAAATACTAAAAATCAAAGAGAAAGAAGAAAAGAAAGAAAGGTTAGATATATTCTCAACCTTCATGATATATTCAACCACAATGAACCATACTTCCCAAAAATGATAAATCTAACTTTCCCTGGAATTGATATTTCATCCGAACTCAATATCATTCGAACAGAAGCAGACCTAATTAAGCAAATTGGCAAACCCGAAAGAATTGTGAAAGCAAATAAGAATACTTTACTGATTGAAACCAAAAGCAAAGAACAAACTGAAAAACTACTAGAAGTAAAAGATCTAGCAGGAACACAAATAGTAACAAAGATCCATCCCACTTTGAACACTGTAAAAGGTGTGATCAAAAGTAAATCATTTGGAGCCTGCACAGAGGAGGAGATAGTCAATCATCTCAAAGACCAAGGAGTGACTTCATGCTACAGGCATAAAATTAACCGGAATGGGGAACAAATTAAGACTGATACATATTTCCTTAATTTTGAACTTATGAAACTACCGAGGATTCTTAAAATCACAGACTGGCACCACGAATTGGTAGAAGAGTACAAAGGGCGTCCCAGACAATGTAATTATTGGTATAGATACTCCCATCTTGCGAAGTTCTGCCGTCATGAGCTGCCGACATGTGCAAGATGTGGACAACAGGGTCATAGAGCTAATATGTGCCCCAATGAACTTAGCTGTTTGCATTGTAGAAAAGAACACTACGCTAACGACAAAGAATGTGAGAAGTACAAGATCGAATGCGAAATACTCTCAACCCAGATGAAGGAAAAAACATCAAGAATCGACGCAATGCAAAAAATTAATTCTCAAAGACCCGATGGAGGTAGATTATATAGTACAGTAGCCAGTACTGCAAATGATTATAATAATAACCCAATTAATAATAATGGAGAATGACCAATTAATGTAATATCTTCACAAGATAACCCAAAACAACCAACCAATAAAGAAAATGAAACCCCACAAGTACGAATAACGAATTAATAAAGAACCATTAAGAGAGAAAAACAGAGGATAGCCCAGCCAGAAGGAGCAAAAAGATGAAACCTGAAGAGACGAGAGAAGCAGTTGAT
The DNA here is from genome assembly GCA_947561585.1 of Caprella mutica. Classification (NCBI taxonomy): domain Eukaryota; kingdom Metazoa; phylum Arthropoda; class Malacostraca; order Amphipoda; family Caprellidae; genus Caprella; species Caprella mutica. The sequence continues at coordinate 53,040 of CANNZV010001680.1, forward strand.
AAACTAATAAAAGAAAAGAAAATCGTATCAAACAACAATAATAAAAAAGGAAAATCAGAATCAATGGAAAATATGTCTGCGGAAGCAAACAAGAACCCAAAAGAAACTACACCAGAATCCAGCGGAATATTTCCAACCCCTATGGAAACTGATGTAGTGAATGATAGGAAAAGATCAAAGCCTTATGGTAATGATGGAACATCTATATCACCTAAACCAAAACAAGTAAACCGAGGCAAATATCACAAAAATACAACTGACAATAATACAAATGACAAATCTAAAAATCTTCAATCACTTTCACAATACGATAGTGATGAGAGCTTCCCATCATACCCAAAAGAAAAAGATCTCCCACCCGGGAAATATTATAACAAGAGCCTACCATCCTCCTCAAAAGTAATAGAACTCCCACTCGGGAAATATTACAACAAGACAAAGGAGCAGGCCTCTTATAAGCCCATTCAGAAAAACAAAACAAATAAAATAACTGTAATCAATAGCCAAACAACCCATTTCAAAAATAAGTAGAGACTGCATTGGAATACTCCATTATCCAATGGAATATGCAGTCCTACTTCACCAAATTTTCAGAATTAAAAACAATATTATATCAATACAAACCACAATTAATGTGTCTACAAGAAACGATGATTAGAAACAGAAATGCAAACCCACCATCTCAGTACCACATTATAACATCAGCACCACATCGCGATGACAACCATGAGCGAGGTGCAGCAATACTAATAAATAAAAATATCAACTATGAACATATACCAATAACAAGCCAACTACAAGCTGTTGCTGCCAAGGTGTACCTTGGCAAAGCATATACCATATGTTCAATATACCTACCACATACCAATATCACCATGCAAGAAATTAGAGAATTTAATAGACGAACTTCCTAGACCATTCATTCTTTTTGGAGATATGAATGCTAGGAATACACTCTGGCACGATATCGTTACAAATCACAGAGGACAGATAATCGAGCAAATCTCCACCCGAAACGATATAAACATAATAAATTGTGATTCCCCTACTCACTACCATCTCCAAACTGGCTCAACATCAGTAATAGATTTGGCAATAGTGTCCTCGGATTGCTCCATCTACTTTGAGCATGGAGTAATTGGGTCGCTGCATGGAAGTGACCACTACCCAACTTATTTAAATCTAATTCAACCGAACTTTACACTCGACAGACATATAAGATTCAAATTAGAACGTGCTGACTGGACAACCTTTTACAACAACACGAATGTAGTCCCAGATGAAAGTTTCAACAATATAGAAGATGAAGTAGACTATATAACCAAAACAATACATGAAGCTGCATGCCTGACTATTCCCCGCTCATCAGGTACTCTCATGAGACCCCCTGTCCCATGGTGGAACATTGACTGTGACAATGCAAAGAGGGAAAGAATAAGGGCCGAGCGAGCAGTAAAAAGACAAAATAACCTACATAACAGATTAAGATACAAAAGAGCAAAATCAATATGTAAACAAATATTTGACGATAGCAAAAAGAACTCATGGAAGCAATACTTGAACAGCATTAACTCAAGAACAAATATCAATAGTGTATGGAAAAAGATCAAGAAACTCTCAAACCGATTTCAAAGTACACCCACCCCAATTCTTGAAAATAACAATCAACTAATAGATGACAAAAAGATAGTTGCAGAAATATTCGAAGAACATTTCGTAGAAATTAGCAACACAAGTGCCAATAATATATCTTTCTACCGACATAAAACAGCAATAGAAAATATATGACAGACAACAACGATGAGTACTACAACGAACCTTTCCAATGGTCAGAACTTACTTTTGCATTGAAACAATCGAAAGAAAGCAGCCCAGGAGCAGATGAAATCACATACAGCATGATCAAAAAGTCTCACCCAACTATGCAAAAGCGAATACTTAACCTATATAATGCAATATTCAGAAATCATATATTTCCGACTCTGTGGAAAATATCTGTGGTTCTACCATTTCAAAAACCAGGAAAGAACCCCCATATCAAGGACAATTATCACCCAATCTCACTATCAAGCTGCCTATGTAAGGTGATGGGCAGAATTGTAAACTACCGCCTGATGTACCATCTAGAAAAAATAGGCCGAATAGTCCCAATGCAATCTGGATTCCAGAGGAACAGAAGCACAACAGATAATCTAGTGTGGTGTCTAGAAAAAGCACTATGTACTTCTGTCTCTGCAGGAGAACACACTCTAATGATTCTATTTGACCTCAAAAAAGCATATGACACTGCGTGGAAGTACAATATAATAGAAAAATTGCATGAATTTGGTGTCAGAGGAGACCTCCTATACTACTTGAAGGGATTCCTAGAAGAAAGAAAAATAAAAGTGAGGATTGGTCCAGAAGAATCAGACTCACATATTCTATATGAGGGTATCCCACAGGGTAGCGTACTCAGCTGTACGTGCTTCCTAGTAGCTATAAATGACATTCTAGACTCTTTACCACAAGCAGTGCATAGAAGCTTATATGTTGACGATCTAGCTCTGTACTGCAGTGGCAAAAATGTTGCAAGTATAAGAAGACCACTACAAATATCCCTTAACCATCTACAGAGGTGGTCCAATAAAACTGGATTCACTTTCTCTCCCACAAAAACAATATCAATGCACATATGCAGAATAAGAGGCTGCCTTAAAGCATCTCCAGAACTCCAACTCTATGGTGAAGTACTTCCCCATGTGGAAACTGCAAAATATCTCGGTTTGACCATAGATAGCAGTATGACATGAAAACCACATCTGAAAAATCTCAAAACATCATGCTTAAAAACCATAAACCTCTTAAAAACAATTTCAAACCATAAATATGGTGCCGGCAAGAAAACTCTAGTCAGACTTACCATAGCAATGGTGAAACCCAAATTAGACTACGGATGCGAGGCATACAGTTCTGCTGCCCGAACCTCCCTCCAAATGATTGAACCTATCCAAAATGCTTGTTTGAGAGTGGCAACGGGTGTGTTTAGAACGTCACCTGTTCCATCATTAATATCTGAAACGGGCACATTACCAATAAGATACTACTGAGAAATTAAAATGATGAACTACTTCGCTAGAATATACTGCAACAGTAATCAATATATATATACAACACAATTGCAGACATTAATACTGAACTATTCAATAGAAATCAAAAGAAACCACAACCATTCTACATTAGATGCAAAGCACTGCTTGACCAAACAGAAGTGGAATATGAACAAATTGAAAGGAAAACTCTACCTGAAGAACCACCATGGACCCGAAGAAATATACAAGTGTGTCACGAACTATTTAAATTACGAAAATCAACAATGCCAGATACTCAACTAAAGCAGATTTTCTTGGAACATTTCCGTACCCACATCAATTCTAGCTGGTACTTTACTGATGGCAGTAAAGATAACAATGCCACTTCATTGGCCACTGTCAACATTCACCAAATTCAAACACAAGCCTATAGAATAAGTAACACAGCAAGTATATTTACATCTGAATTACTTGCCATAGAAAGTGCAATAGAACAGTCTAGAACAGACAGATATAATGATATAACAATATGCACAGATTCAAAAAGTTCAGCACAAGGAATAAAGAAATATGGTAATAGGCATCCAACAGTTATTTCCATAATAAATAAATCAAATACACTGAACAAACAATATAACATATGCGGGTGCCCCAGCCATACTGGCATCAGTGGAAATGAGAGAGCTGATAGAGCAGCCAAAGATGCCTTAACACTCGATGTGTTAACTGAAATTAGACTGCCGAAGGAGGACATTAAGGTGAAAATAAGGAAGACAGTCCGACAGAAGTGGCAACAGACTTGGTATAATACTAGACACAATAAACTAAGAACAATAAAAGAAACAACTAAACCATTAATGACCTCCTACCAAACCAATAGAGAATGTAAAGCTAACCAGACTCAGGATAGGTCACACCAAGTTGACCCATTCGTACCTACTAACAGGAGAGCCCCCTCCAACATGTGACCATTACCAATGCAACCAAGCTGTAATCTCTGTAAAACATATTTTGACTGAATGTAGCAAATACCATGTACAGAGGAGAAATCGCTTCCACAATCTCGATTTTCCCATAGAAATTAAAACATTGCTAGGAGATACAGGACCAGTACAATATAGAGACCCATTATTTAGATTCCTTCACGATATTAACTTGTATTATGAAATGAAAAATAAATTGAAAATTTTGTAAACTCTTAAGTAGGACACATGACACACTATAACAAACTCACTGTAAGGATCACGTTAATGTGCATACGGTGGTTAAACTAGGAAAATAATAATAATAATAACAATAATGTCCCGGTAGGCTGTGACGTCACATGTCAACAATGGTGCGTACGTTTGTACGTACAGTACAAACACAAAAGATGGCTGCAACACACCCAACTTTTGTTAAATAACGTTTTCGGTGATATTTTTTTAAATTCCACATTACCGCATGTTATTATCCAATCTTTATAGTCATACGGACGAAAATTAAAAAAATGACTGTTGATGAAATTGCTACTGGTCTTTTTACACCCAAAATAGTAACAAATTTTTAGTCTTGAAGAAGACGATTTATTCAAGATAATTAGATCATTTGTCAGATCGGTCGCGTTGGCCACCATCTTAATTCTCTATTCCACGTGACCCACAGCAATTCTGTTTACTATGACGCGACCTCTTGTTTACATACATGACGTCACAGCCTACCCAGAATAAATTTGAATAATACATGTAACTGGGGTACTATACTATTCTGTTTACTATGCTAGTACCATGGTCTATTGTTTTCATATGCCAGGTATTTTGATAAGATAGTTACTAATGATTTTTTTTAAATTTGTACAAGACTCTTAATGACTTTTCTGCAGTCAAGAGCATTGCTATTAAACATTGTTATTGTTATTAATTAAAAGAATAGTGTGAACCCAGCAAACAGTGGTACATCTAGCCAATGTCTAAATGATGCAGGCATCCGACCTTAGCCAGTATCGGCCGACATTGGTTTACCATCGTGCATGCACTAAAAGACGTCGGCAAGACGCTGGGTTAACGTACCCGTGCAACCAGGCCAATGTCGGCAACGAGCGGCAAAGCGTCGGAGTGCAGTCATCATTTAGATGATGGCTAGTATCGGTACAACGATGTTTGCCAGGATCTTTTAGATGGCGGCTAGTAGTTGCATAAAGATTTCGAAAATAAAATTGCCTAAATTTGGAATATTACAAATTATAACTACCTACTGGATAATGTTCCATTATGTATCATAACTTCTGAAATTTATAAAGGAAAGACAAATGAAATAATACAGCAGATGTCTTTTAAATTTATTCCACACATTAATCACTTATGTTTCGTGTCAATGCCATTCTTTCAACGAAACAAATGCTTGGGCATCAGAGTGTAGACATGCCTGTCACTTTCAGTCACATGACCTTAGCTTGCTCTGCCATGAGGGCCTTCTCCACCAAAGCCTTCAACTTGGCCCTTCACTAATGATGAACAATGCCAGCTTCGTAAGTATTTGGGTGCTAGGGAAGCAGATCTAACCCTTGAAACAGTCTGACGGCCCTGACCAGTATGCTGCTTCTTCGCATGGACCTCAAAGGTTCATTTTCGAATTTAGTCCTACGGGAAAGAATAAAATTATAAATTTGTATAGGATTAAAATTTGGTACCGAAGTCATTTTTGCAGATATGTAAAAATTTCTAAAGAACAATGACAATTTTCAATCGTCCGTTAAGCACATTCAATTTAAGGAAAGAATCGAAACAGCAATAGTAGCGCCATCTATCACTCTTGTATTTACTTACCTCTTGTCAGTAATGATTCTCTCGTGCCTCTTAGGTCTGCTTTCCCTCTGAATAGGTCTCCTCATGCTCTTGTCAGTTATTGCATTCACACAGTTGGTGATCTTCAGAGTCAACTCCCTGAAGTCAGAGTCTGATATGATGAGGAAGAGAAATGAGATGGAGAATTTTAAACAAATTCATGAATAAGATATAAGCAAATCCCTTATAAATAATTAATTAAATCTAAAAAATCATGGTTCTCTTATAAATAAGATCTGCCAATTGTATTACTGTAAAGACCAGAAGCTCAACTATCACTGTTCTTACCTGTTCTGTCTCGGTCCATTCATGAATATCATAGAAGCAACATTGTTCTTGTCTTTCTCATCATAGATCAAGACTTTGAATTTTTCTTCAGCGTCTTCAGTGATATGAAATCAGGAAAGTTTGCCTGATGGATGAAACAATAATGATGAATAAATTATTGCAGAAGTAGTGTAATATACCTCGCATAGCTATACAGAAAAATTAATAAAAGCTATTGATGTAACTAGCATATTATAGACTATAAGTATAATATTTATTCAAATATAGCGTTAGAGGTTACAAGTGATAAATAATTTATAAGAAATTGAAAATTGGTAGGGGTTTAACGTCTGCTCCGACCATTTCTGGTCATATCACTGACGTCAAAAGGAAATAAGTACAAGGGACTGAAAAAAGCAGTCAGAAAGGACTGGCTACACGAGCAAAATCATGTACCACCGTCAATAACAGCTCATGGATGCAGAAAAGCTACTCTGTGAATACTGTCACTTACCAAGCAATATGACGCTCACAAGCACCAGAGACTGCACAAACGGATCCAAGAGGAAAATGAAGAGGTGATAGTAAATGAAGCCTATGTAACCCAAAATCTGAGACCTTCTAGTTAAAGAGCATAAACTTAGAGGCTAGAGCTATCATCTTTTCTTCCATTCACCACAACTAGCTTTAGGATAGATCTCCTAGGGGCATAAAGGTTATCGAAAGCACGTTAATGTAGGCAATGCACCACTTTATTTACCTGTTAAGAAACTCTCAATCTTCTTTCCTCAGAGCTTCTGATTGCAGGCAGAGTTCTAGAGTTGCATCTCTCCCTCCTTATTGAGTGGAGATTTCAAAGACTTTTTCTCAGTTGCGCTCAATCTCTGCAATGTGAGCGTACATTTCGATCTGCTCTTCCTTCAGGTGATCCAGATTGATGACGTCACACATTTAGCATACGACGTACTTAAGCTGAAAAGACATAGAAATTATTGACCAAAATAATATCCATGGAAAGAAGGGTATCTTGTCAAATAACCAAAATTCATATTAGGAGTTGATAACATCATTCAAAATTTTAATTAATTATAGAAGATATTTTCAAGATCAACCTTACATATCACTCACAAGAACATGTGACATATTCAAAGTGAACCTTGCATGTAATACAGTAAAATTCCTCTGTAGCGAATGTAGATTCCTGAGTAAGAGATTCACCGTGAATAGTGAACATATTTTCTTTAATCTACCATGAATGGCCATCAGTTTTAAAAAATAATGGCCCTTCATCGCAGACTACGATTTTAAATTCTTGAGTTAATACATTTATTAAAGGTTCTTACATTAAAAATTATTGCTTTATATGCAAGTTATTCAATCACAGTTATTCATTATCTAGAGTTAAATGAATGATGAAGACACACCTGCATTGGGATATCCACAGAGTAGAAGGCAGCATAGACGGGGTATGCCTCTCCTCCTCCTGGAAGACAGAGACTGAAGTACATCTTGCCAATCTTTACAGACACCATGCAGTCCATGGCTATTCGTTTGAGGGATTTGTGGCGGAAGAATGCCTGCATACCTCATCAGCTTGATGTAATCAGCAGCTAACTATAAAGGAAATAGTTGGTGTCATTATTATGGAACAGTCATCAAAACTTAACAACAATCATCTTATAGCTATTTGTCAAAAAGAAGATAATCACAACTTTGCAAGCTTGAGAAAGAAGTCATGCAGCTAGTTATATGAAATATATATTCACAATCGTTCTTAAATTTACATGAAAAATTAATTTCAAAATTTCTATAAATTATGAGTTTAAATATGTATAGAATTTTCCAAATAAAATAATCTCCATTTCACCCAATTAATTGCACACTTTCAATGCTGTCCATTGTTATTGGCATGTAAATGTATTATCAACTTCATTCAGTTTTCAAAATAGGTTCAATCCTTTTTAGTCATTTGGTGGATACTATATTTGTTTATCTATAGTTAGCAAGCTAGCTATATCTCCAAAACGCATGCAATAATTACATGTAAATATAGGAATTAATTACAGAATAGTTCAAGATCTTGCAAAGATATATTTCCCCTCAAAAACGTTTCCATATATCTTTGGTGACATTGACACACTTTGCAAGCTGGTATATTACTAAAATTAGCAGTACAATCTTTGCTAACAATAGCCTTAATTATTAGCAAAGATTTCAGAGTTGTGCTTAAAGAAATACTTACTATAGGCAAAAATAATGCATGCATTCCAATGCACCCAGTAGGCAGTACCTAGTCCTAACCATCCATCTTTTTGGACTATTTTTTTTATAAATTGAAATATATATGGTGAAGAATTTAATCATACAGTCACATACACTAATTAGTAACCTTGGTGACTAACTAGTACAATCAGACATTGAAACTCTGGTTGATTGATAATAGGCTATATTAACTATTAATAATTAAGTTAAGCCTTAAATGTAGGCATTATTACTATTGTTGTGTAAGCTGGTGTCCCAGTCTGTTTTGGTGCACAAAAAACCAATGACTTTACAAAAAGATAAAACAATCTAGGTACATATAAAATTTCAATAATTATAATATGGCTGATTCACCAATATCCTCCCAAGTTAACCAGTAAAAATTAATTGTAGCACAGAAATAAATAGCTGAATATCCACAGACTTAGCTAGAATTATAGAATATTATTTTCAAAGGGGAAAAATTTCACTGATTAGCTGATGGAACTGTGGAATTAACACAGTTGTGGCTGTGGATGGTGTCCATGACATGATGACGCCCACTGCATTGGGTGCACTGAACTCCTTTGACTTTTGGCCATGTTTCAGGATAAGTTAGTTGAATCCAAATACTTGGCTTACATTTCCCAGTCAGTCTCCAGATATTTAATTTTTCAGACAATTTCTCTCCATTCAAATTTCTCGCCAAAATGACCCAAAATTGCAAAATACTCTCCTATAATTACATGTAAAAATATAAATTAATTGGAAAATTGTCGCCGGATATTGCAGAAGGTCAATTCAAGGCCTCATAATTTTCCAGATAAATTTCACAACTTCATCAATCATCCATCTTTTGCAGTCAGTCATTTCATGATTTCAAAGGATCATAAACTCAGGTACTAATGTCAAATTAGTTTCAAATTTAGAATTAATTTCTATGTTCCCATCAATGATCATATCCCATATAAATTTTCAGAAATCCTTTGAGATTTAGGTTAAGCATAAGCTCAAAATTGGCAATTGGCCTACAGTTTGGAACTTTGGCATTTGCCAGCCTCTATTATTCTATAAGATGGGGGGGATTAAATACAAAAATCAGCAAAAAAGCAACCAACATTTTCCCTTAATTTGGCTAATCTTGGCCCCAGTCTGCAGAACATGGACATTTTTAACATATTCTGTGCAAACAATCCTTAATTTCCTCCTATATTCACATGTATTTACTATTTTACTGAGAACAGAAGCCAAAATAGAGGATTTCTTGGAGAACACGCTACCAGTTCCTGCAGTCTGGTAATCTTCCAACACTTGAAACTTCCAACATTTTTTCTCCTAAAATAAGTAGTTAGTAAATTTAATGGTATTAATGGAATATACTATTATTAATTAGGTAGTAATTACTATATGGGAATATATAGTAAACTGTAAAAGGTACTCTTGGCACATATATTGCTTAATTATTTCTCCAAAATAAAGTTTCTTGTCATGTCAGAGGACTTTATGCTATATATATATAATAATATTACCAAAAATTTAAACATGGGAAATATTGGAGGACTAGTCATTAGCCAAAATTATGAAAAATTGATGGCATCTTTTCTCCAGATTCTTTAATCTTAGAATAGTAAAGAGTTCACAGTTCAGTGCACCAAATAGCCTAATAGGTACCTACACCTAGCTTAGCTACTGAGTACAGATTACAGACAAGACTAAGACTTCATCAACACTAGGTTTAGGTTACAGCAACACTAATAATGTCTAGTGTCTACCAGGAACCTACCTTAAGCTTAAGGTTCAAACTTCAACCTAGCCTCTAGATAATTAATAATTAGGCCCTAATATTTTATAAATTATATCATATTATCAATCAAGCAGAGTAAGTTTGGCTGACATGGTGACAGCCAAATTGACCATGACACTTCAATCATTAAAATGCTATTTCGCATAACGGATAACATATCTAGTACATACCAAGTCAGACCTAACGGTCATAGCCTACATGCTAGGTAGGTACATAGGTACTTACCTTAATGGGAGACTTTAAAATTGAAAAGCCTGGTACCAGGTAACTAGGCTAGGTACTTTACCGTACTTACCTATTTGTGTTAGGTAGAAAATTCTCTTTGTCTCTACTACCACTTTTTTATATTGCGATAACATGGGTACCTAATTATAACTCATACGAAGTAGAATTAGTCTGGTTAACAAATTTATGGTACCTATTTAATATTTAACTGGTGGTATATAACAGATTTAGAATGTCGTTGGACTGACGCAGTGACGCTACATTGCTATGCTCGCATTGTTCCAATAATGTCGACGCTCGTATAGTTTACGATAACTAATTCTAGGTACCTATAATAGCATTATAATTTTCATCCAGTTACCAAAGTATTTCTCAAAATTTGTACTGGATAATTTTAATCAATGAATGAAATCTGAGTTCGAGTTTCCCAAGAATATTGAAATTATCGGTATCAAGGTCTTTTTAGAAGAACGTTCTGGATAATATATAATCCACTGTGCGGCAAATGGTTTATGATATAGCTACCTACGTCTGGGAGATCTAAAGCGCAAATTAATTTGCAAAATTAATGTATGTTTTATGAAGAAGTTCGTAATATGAACGAAAAGAACTTATATGTCACAGAATATTTATGTAAGGAGTACCTAACTAAAATGAATATACCTACATTTTGTGGTTTTATTGATTCAATGATATTTAGTTTTAATATTACTAGGATAATTTAAAACTCTTTATATGATTTATAAATGATAGTAATAAACAATGGAACACAACATGTAGGTAACTCTATTTTATATTTTTTTACATAGGCCTAGGTACATTTTTGTAGGTACATAGTTTTTTTTATATATTTTTTTACATACATTTTTGATATAGGCCTACATTTTTTAAATAATTTTTTTACCATAATTTTTTCAAATTAATATTTCTTTAGCTACCAAAAAAAATTTTACATAAATTTTTTTACATAATTTTTTACAAAAAAAATTACATCAATTTTTTTACATTCATTTTTTACATAGTAAGTGGCTGTTTTTTGTTTTGTCAACATCGCAGCGACAAATACTTAATATTAATTTGCATGTAGGTATAATTATAGTTGTTTTGCCAACATCGTGCCAACATTTGATATCTATCAAGCGGCCGATTGTTGGGTATTGACATCGTGCCGACAAATAATATTAGTCTGTCGGCCGATTGTTGTAAGAACGACGTCCTGCCGACAAATAATATCCATCTGACGGCCGTATGTTGTGTAGCCGACGTTGTGCCGATGTCGAAATGAATCAATTTGCCGATGCACGACGTTGCCATAAGGTTACCGATGCACGCCAGCATACGGCCGACGTTGCAGTGTTTGCTGGGAATATAGGGGAAAACTATATTCTTACTTCTTCCACCGTCTTCTCTATCTTCTTCTACCTGTTGTGACTCTTTCTTGGTCATAAGTTCATAACGTAATCTACCTATTTAAATTGATTAATGAAGATTCAATTTTGATTTAATTCAATTAACTACATATATATTTACGTTTTCCATTACTCTATTTCAATAATAATTATTATACTTACTTCCTACTTTGTCACTACTAAATTGAATTGTCTTTCTTTCCAATTGTGACTGGACATTAGTTAAATTGTATTTCCAGTACCTATTTTATTTCTTAACTACAGTTTAGCGGTTAACTAGCACTGGCTTAGGTTCCTAGGTGGTATATGTTTAAGACCCTATTTCTTATAGATAAGAAGGGTTGGGACAATATGCTCTTAAAATCATAGATCCTAAGTGAAAGTTGTTTTGTCTATCTGTGTGTTTACCACATTATAGTAAGATTGCCCTGATTATGTTTATGAAACAAGAGCTGTCAGTCTGGTGGGCAGACTTTTTCCCATTGTTATGAACGATTTGAGTTATTTTGGTGGTCCACTATACCATTTCCTTGGAACTATTGGAATAGTAGGTAAATTATGATATTTAGACTTTAAAAGTGAAGAATATATATTATTATCATAGAACCTAAGAATATCATAGACGAAACGAAATGGTATCGAATACTATATACCGCTGATTTAGAACGATTCAATAGTGTTTAGTTCTCTCCGTCTATAATATTTTCGGGATCTGTGATTTTAAGAGCATATTGTCACAAGCCCTACCTAAGATAAGTAAAAGAAGTGAAAAATATAAACACACCAGAATTATATCCAAACATTTAAATTCTAGGTTCGATCTCTATTTTTACTATTTATCTTACAAAATATTTATAAATTGACTTTTAACTTCTCGATATTAACATGCAAATACGAGGAATTATGAACCGCTTGGTCACAAACAAGAAATGTGTTGTTTTGGTGACGTCATTTTTTTTGCGTTGTCTACTAGTTACTATACCCGTTATGTTCCTGCACCCTACTTATTATTACAGTAGCACTCCTCCATGCATAATGAGCGTCAACTAGTTCACTATAGAGAGTTTACTCTACTATAAATGAATATAAAACTGGCCATTTCATAGCAGACTATACAAAATATTTTCTTTTTGAAATAAATACATTATACAGGGTATTTTATTTCTTAGAATTAAAAAAAAACAGGATGGTTCACTATACATGACTTCATTATAGAGTAGTTGCTCTGGTAGAACTCCTGTTTCATGAAATATATCTAATTCACTCCATTGAGATGCACAGAAAACTTCCTAATATTTGTGGAAGACTAAACTAAATATTGTCACTGCAGAGCTAAGTTCACTATACAGGAGTCTACTAATCAGGATTCAGTCTCTATAGTGAACATGAGTTCACTATAGAGGAGTTCCACTGTATTTGACATTAATTGTGAATTACAATATCATGACAGTTTCAAAATGAATTTATACAAATCAAAAAGGGAATTTACCGAAACGATGATAATCCTTAACAATAAATAAGGATCAAGCTTTTAAAGTAACTTAATGACAATGTTTGACAGAAATCAATTTATTTACATGGAACCTATAGCTCTTTGTCAATATTACCAACCTTGGTTTTGTAACCAACTTGTATAGTAGTCCGATGAAATGAGTGAGTGATATCACTTATGATTTCAGTATTGCCTGATCTATGATTTGTTACCGATAATTCACTTCACTATTTAGTGTTATTAAATAGAAGTAAGAAACAAGGACAAGAATTGTCCGTACAGTTCCCAAGCAAGGATATTAATAGTTCTTTTTTATTTTTTTAAACTCAATTGTTCCCTTACATTTAGACGTGAAACATGTGAAAATTTCACGTCTAATTACAAATATATACATGAAAGTAGAAATAGGAAACATTAAGGCCCGGTAAGCTTAATCGCTTCAAGGGTTATAAGGAGTCTGTCACCAGCACCCCAATTACCAATCTAACCTTCGGTATTTAACATTTGGCAGTCTGTCTAACCGCAGTATATGCTTTCGTGGCTAAAAGTCTTGCACTCATTCATACAAAGTCATGCACTCAGTCGTACAAAGTCTTGCACTCAGTCGTACAAAGTCATGCACTCAGTCGTACAAAGTCTTGGACTCAGTCGTACAAAGTCCTGCACTCAGTCGTACAAAGTCATGCACTCAGTCGTACAAAGTCTTACACTCAGTCGTACAAAGTCATGCACTCAGTCGTACAAAGTCATGCACTCAGTCGTACAAAGTCTTGCACTCAGTCGTACAAAGTCATGCACTCAGTCGTACAAAGTCTTGCACTCAGTCGTACAAAGTCTTGCACTCAGTCGTACAAAGTCATGCACTCAGTCGTACAAAGTCATGCACTCAGTCGTACAAAGTCATGCACTCAGTCGTACAAAGTCTTGCACTCAGTCGTACACTGTTTGAACGTATAATGTACACACAGTTTTATTTTACTTATAAACTACACATACATGATTACTAGCTTAACAATTTGTATCATAACACACTGTCTTCTTCACCATCTCTTCAATGTTTCCTCATTAATCACTGTAAATAATTTTCTATTTTTTTGATATCTAAATTATAATATCCTCACACCAGGCGATATTTCTCCTTCACTTGACAGTCTTATTTCCATCTGTGAAATTGCCCACACGGTACTTCTTAAATTTATCGTCTATATCGTTCAATTATTTATTGTAAAACATGTAAATGATGTAGTAATGCCAAAAGAAAATGGAGAACAGTATTTGTAATGTTCTGTTAACGTAGGAAAGTGTTATCACTAAAATGTAGTACGTATTCAGGCATATAATTAATAAATGACAGCTTTACATTTTCTATCAAAATGAGCATCAGAAACTTGGCAGATTTAATTGAAAGAATCATGATGGATTGCCGAGAAATTAAAAATAACTTGGCAGATAGGTTGGGTAACTTATAGTGTGAAAAATAGGCTTCTTTTTCAATCATTTGAAGTTTCTTGTTGATACATTAGCAAGATCAGTTGCGTGTTTAAAATCACTTAGTAAGTAAAACAAACACTTTTCCAACCTTTACTGGAAAAGTAAAGTAAAAACCTTTACTGCAGAACAATCTATTCCGAACTAATGTAATTAATATATGAATATATTATGATAATGATTTAAGTACCATAATAGTGATTTCATAATGGTACATGAAAATCATTTTAATTTTTTATTAAAATTATAAAAATAGATATAAGGTTTCAACTATATACGAGGTACTAGATTTTTGTGTTAGGCCCATACTATACTGGCGGTGCCACCGCCGCGGTGCCACTGCTCTGTTTACGCATCTTCAATTAATCACGTTTAAATTAATGGAAAAGCAAAGCTGCAAAGTATACTGGCTGTGCTACCGCCTTGGCAGTCTGCGTTGCTACGGCGCTAGGCGGTGGCACCGCATCTGGACGCGTTACCACCGCCGCAGTAGCACCGCTTGCAAAGTATACTGGGCAGTTTCACCGCGGCAGTCAAAGTATAAGCACATACACAGACCAGTTTAAAGTAGAAGATATCCCAATACAGCTAATATTTAAAAGAATATGTAGCTATATCTTTTTTATATATAATTCTTAACATAAATTTTATTTACATAATTTTCTATATAAACTGCGTCCATCGCTTTAATGCAGATCACTATTTTGTGAATAATTTTGATAATATTGATCGTACAGTAGTTAAACTTTGGTCACTGGAAGATTGCTTTTATGTTAGTATCTTGCTGAAATATTTTTTGAATCGATGAGAAAATTGGAAAGTTATGAACGTTTATGTATTTTGAAGGCATTTTAACTTTCCATCGCTTTATTGCAGCTCTGTGAAAAGGCCAAAAAATGGGCGATTAACTTCTACCAAGAGGGTAAAAGTTGTAACAGGTCCTACAGAAGGGATGACTCTTCTATTATTAGCTAATGAATTTGGGAGGGATAAGAGAAACATAGTTTCTATTGTGGAAAATCCCGACACCAACCCATGGAGAGATGAGGGTACGAGGAGAAGCTTTTTCCCCTCGAAGTATGCGAAATCTACACAGGCAGGTTATAAGGCAGCCAAATAACACTAGTGCCTCCATTTTCGACAAGGCTGTCATTGGTTATTCGTCCAAACATTGTCTTAAATGAGACGACAAGGAACGTGGAGCCCATTTCCAGGCCTCCTATGGACAGGACCCAAAAGGAAAAAGGCATTAGAAGTACACAGAATTACATGAAAACAAACTTCCTACTTGTTCTTTTAACAGATGAGGAAAGAGCTACCGTTGATTGTCTGGATGGATGGGTTAAATTTTTGATCCTACTGGAGCTGTTTATTCACACTGGTTTCGTCGTCAACTAGGAGGCTGTGGCTTTATGTTTTAAGCGGGCATCATTGGTGAAACGTTAATTGGCCCTTTCCGAGTACCAGAGGGTGTAAATCTAACAATCCAATCCTACATTGCCTCTTTAGTTGAGTACTTGTTCCCTTGGCCTAATAGTTTGCAATTATCTCGTTGGCAAAAGATGATTTTCTTGCATTACTTCGCACAATCTCATCCTTGAAGGGTTACAACTTCTTTCCTCATATCTCTGGGCATCAAGTGAGAGACTCTAATGACTTGATTACCTTGTTCTCAGGTCTTAAGCCCCATTGAGCATTTCTGACCTCATTTGAGACATTACATCAGGACTGTTTTGACGTAGGACCAATGACAGCCTTGTCAAAAATGGAGGCACTATAGTGTCATTTAGCCTGCCTGCGTATTTTTCGCATATTTCGAGGGGAAATTCTTTTTCTCGTACCCTCATCTCTCCTTGGGATTGTGTCGGAATTTTCCACAGAAGAAACTATTGTTCTCTTAACCCTTCCAAGTTATAAAGCTAAATATAGAAGAGTCCTCCCTTTTGCAGGACCTGCTTCAATTATTACCCTCTCGGTAGAAGTTAATCGCCCATTTTTTGGCCTTTTCACAGAGCTGCAATAAAGCGATAGACAGTTAAAATGCCTTCAAAATACATAAACGTTCATAACTTTCCAATTTTCTCATCGATTCAAAAAATATTTCAGCAAGATACTAACATAAAAGCAATCTTCCAGTGACCAAAGTTTCACTACTGTACGATCAATATTATTAAAATTGTTCTCAAAAGAGTGATCTGCATTAAAGCGATGGACGCAGTTTACATATTTATTTACATAAAAAATTTTTAGATACATATTTTTTGTATTGCTACATTTTTTGTACATAACTTTTTAAATTTTATATATTTTTTTCTTTTACTATTGATTCCCCATTAATTTTGAATCAACATTCAATTTCTATTGAAACTCCGTTATTTATAACGGGGAAAGTACACTGGTTTTAAATATCTAGCGACTGTTGGTACGTTAAATAAAGTGGTATCAATCATTCTTACTACATCTCGCTATTGCATTATTTCTGATGTTATTATTAGGTATATTTTAAGATATCTCCTAATGCGAAATATAAGGAATATTCATATTCCTTCATTGTTTCAATATATTCATATATAATCTCATATAATTCATTTATCTATAAATTGAACATGTTCGGTTATTTTGTTGATCACAGTTCACGCCAAACACCAAACGTTCCGCTGCTCTAAAAGTTAGCTTTTTATAAAAAGTTAGCTTTTATGAAAGCTTAAAGTTAGCTTTTAATAAAAAATAAAAGTTAGCTTTTATATTGCTCTAAAAATGAGCTTTTATAATAATTAAAATAATCGTTAATCTTATAGAGCTGTGTGCAATGTGCATGCTTCAGATTTTTTCAGTCAATATATACCTATAACTGAAGATTGTTGTAAATTTATTATTTTTAGAATAACAGCAGAATTCTTGCGACAGATAACTAAAATTCAAATAGGTTACTTAATTAAAGGTTAATTACCTATTTGAAATAGCAAATTTAGAAGAATCATTCACTTGCATAGCCTATATCCCTAACATTTTTTTAATAATCTGTAATGTCAATTGATGTTTAATAATATATGCTATATGTATACCTTTCAAATAAATAGGTATTTATTTAAACTATTGTGGAAAAAATTCTATGTTTCGTAAAACATTATGTATATCACCGTATATGGTCTTCACTGTTAATTAAAAGGGTGAGGAAAATTGTATATTAAAGATATTGTTCACTATATTATCAAATAAAAGGAAACTATAAATTACAGTACTGCAATAATAGTTAAAATTGGTTCAAGTAATACTACTCAGAAAACACTGTAAAGACTGCAAAACGTATCTGGCGCTGTTTCACAGCCCAGTATATACTTTGCAAGCAGTGAGAACGCGGCAGTAACGCCGCGTTCTCACCGCCTAGTATACTTTGGATTTAAAGAAGCAGTAGCAATGCAGTAGCACCGCGGCGATGGCACCGCCAGTATAATATGGGCCTTAGGTAGGATTGTAGACTTCATTTACTATGATCTTTAATTTCCTCTTGCCTCTGTGAATGCCCTTTTCACGGAGTAGCTTTTATGCATCAATGAGCATTGTGACGACTAATGGTAAGTGACACTTTTTTCACGAAGTCACTTTTCTTAGCGACTGCTTCTATTTAATTTATTTCTTTTTGACTCACATGATATATGACTCTTCGTTTCGAAGCAGATATTAACCCTTCATTGTTCAGCAAACAGGTTTTCATTCTCAGTTAAAGTGACTAATTATGATCTCTAGATCGATAAAGGGTTAAACCTTTGACCCGATAGCTCCTAAAATCTAATCAAATGGTTCCAATCGTCCAACCAAAAGATAATAGGCTAAAAAAAGTTAGGAGCGAAGAGTCTCTCAAAAAAAGTCCAAATTTTCCTGTAACTATTTTACTTTACAGTCTGTAATTATTTTCATTATAATTTAACTATTATATTCTGTGTGGGTATTCCATTCCTCTAACCATGCCATTTTGTTCCTAGAAGACATTAGTGAGTAGTGTTAGGTAGTGAATGCCCTAACGGATCAATGCATGCACTTTGCCGTGACCTCAACTAGTTAATAAGCAGTCGAATGGCGTGTGTCTCGTGTATACCATCAGCTATACTTCACTTTTTCTTCAAATAACCATGAACCATGGCTTGGTACTCGGTTTCAACCAGTTGGTGGTGTTAAATGGTGGTAATATTGACCCTATATTTCACCTTCCATTCGGTGTGTTCCCTATAGATAGCACCAGACGAAGCAGAGGGTGCAAAGGTTACTGTAAGGTATAGTCCGTGTGTCAAATTAGCACTCCTATTAGCAAGGAGCTCCACTTACTCTTGCAATCTCTCCGCAGTCTAGCTACAAGAAGTGCCTTGACACGTTGAACACGATACTGCTACCATTTCATGGCCTCCAATGCGACCAATGTACATAATCCACTGTGAACAAATAGACTGTACTAGTTTATATGTGCAGTCCTGACTTACTGTGATTGGGCAAAGTTGTTCTGCTTTATAAGAACCAATGATTACATTATAATGGTGTTATTTATTTTAAATTTGATTGAGTGAAGACATAAAGTTTTAATATTTGGTGCATGTGGTATCAAAATAAAGTGCATAAATACGATATATTTATTCACATGTGAAATTATTGAAAACGATCAAACTGAATAATCTCAATTATTATTATTATTTAATAAATTGTATAATATGTTAATGCGCTTTAGTGTGTTTTACTATGAGTGATAAATATCTTACATGTTGTGTGCTAACTCATTTTCTGTAGTAAGAAAAAAAAATCATTTAAAATTCTTCATAATTCCAATTTTTTTCAGTTTTAGGCAATTATTGACAAATTCCACCTAATTCGTTGCTTCAAGAAACATTTAATGGTTCCAAAATTACAATGATTATTATTATAGTTTAATGTATTTAAAAATGATATCTCAGATCGATCATCCATTCCTCGAAGTATTTATTATCATACTATTTCATTTTATTTTTAATGCGCATAAACTCTAACGGATTGAAGCAGGTAATCCGTACCGGTGAGTTTCGGTAGGCATTCGTCATAGCTAACATCAGCAGTCAGCATGCAAGAACCAGTGCCGAAACACGCCATAGCACCTTTGAAAGCAGTGTTTGATCTTAACAACGAAACAGAGTACAGAAAAATGGAAGCCAAAATGCTCTCTCTGGAAGACAAGGAGGATTCGAACGAGGCGGAATTGAGACGGGATTCACTTTCTAGCTCCGAAGATGCCGATGAAGGAATAGACAGAACGGTTAAAGAGATATACGAATTACGCAAACTACTCGCCGAATTAAAACAAGACAAATTAGGTCTAAATATTCCCAATGTCAGTCCAAGTTATAGCCAAAAAGAGTTCCATTTTCAACCGAATGATATTATGGAGAGCAAAGAATACCCAATTCCCGATATAATAGTCGCCGCAGAAGATACAAGTGAGAACCATCATAACATTGAACTCCTTGATGACGTCAGAGTTGATCAATTGATGTCCTCAGGTCAAGAACAAACGCCCAATGAGAAACGTGATTCGCAGATTGAAGAGACTGGTATCCAATCACAGCAACTTCTAACGGACCAATCAATGGAGGGTAATTTTCCTGAAGGCAAGGTCAACGAAGGTACGATCAACAGTCCTGATATCAGTAGTACTATAAATCTGACTGCCAGTGATAATGAAGCTCCCAAGTTTAGTGATTTATTAGAGGGTGCTGATGAGAGCAGAAAATCAATTAATGCGGTAGATGAAACTGTGACTATATTGACTAATGTAATTGTTAGCGAGAATTTGCCAAGTGATGTAATTGAGACTGAACATGCAAATAGTACTTCGGTTGTAAATCAAGGATATAGTGATTTAGAGGGTGATGTGATAAATAACAATGATAGTTCTGAAAAAGAAAGTAGAAATTTGGATAAGACTATTGTAATAAATAATAATGGAAGTGAATCTAGCGCTGATATTTCAGAATTGAAAGCTAGTTCATTGCGAAATAATAGTTCAGCTTCTACTAAAGATAATATATCTGACTCAGTAGTTTCATCTCCAAAGACTCGTATTCTAGTGACAATAACTAGACCTAGTGTTGACGAATCAGTACCCTTCTCTGAAGCAACTAGAACATTGTCAGCACGATCTGTGACTAAACCAAAAAAGTACCTCCATTCCGTTAGCTCGGATGAAGAGGATGTGAACGACGGGTCCGATAAAGTATTTGTTATACCTCTAAGAAGATCAAGCAAAGAATCAATTCATGAAACACAGGAAACAATTCATGAAACACCTTCAAAATTAGAGGATGACTGGACTGTACAGGAAACTCCAACGAGACTGAAATCAAAAGGTGTACTCACTGGAGATGTTGAACCGAAAGATGGAAAAGATTCTGATTGGACTGTGCAACTAACACCAATAAAGGAAAATACTATAAATTCCAAAAATACGAATGGTTCGGTTGATGATGCCAACTGGACGGTAGAAGTTACTTCGAAGAAAGTGAATACTTCTGCTATTAAAACAAATAACAGTAATACATCGAAAGAACGGAACGAGAATTGGACAGTTAAAGAGACACCAACTAAAACTAAATTATTTGAAACAGATGAGAATTGGACAGTTAAACAGACACCAACTAAAAATAATTCCTCTGAAACAGATGGGAATTGGACAGTTAAACAGACACCAACTAAAACTAATTCATCTGAAATAGATGGGAATTGGAGAGTTAAACAGACACCAACTAAACCTAATTCATCTGAAAAAGATGAGAATTGGACAGTACAGGTAACGCCGAAGAAAATACAGCCTATTCTTTCTGAGAGCGGCCTATCCCAAACTAAAACCAAAGATAGGAATTGGAGTCGTGTTACGCCTAAAAGAGTGAAGTTTTCTGGAATACCTTCTGAGGAAAACAGTCCTACTAAAACTAAAATATATGAAGGAGATGATAATGAAAATTGGACTATTCAAGTGACTCCAAAGAAAGTGAAGTCATCCATGTTGCAATCAGGGAACGAGAAAATTTTGAACAATGCGGAAAACGATCAAAAAATTTATCCAACAAATATTGCAAAATTGAATTCAGATTTTGAACCAGATTTGTCTTTGAGCAATAAAGATGCGCTTAACCTGTCCCCAATTAATTCTCACAGTGTGACTGTATTGGACGAAACAATATCCTCAACCCCAAAGAAATTAGGTATAACTGTTCTTGATAGTGCTCCTTCTAATACAAAGAAAACCGCATCACCATTCTCAAGTCCGCATCGAGCGGCATCCAGCTTATCAAATAATTCAAGAACGACTATTAAAGGATCAGTCAATTCAAATGGGACTTCACGATCAGTGTACAATAAACCTTCTAATTTAAAAGCAAAGAATCCATCGACTGCACTCGAGGAGGATAGTATCAATAAGAATGAAGTAGTAATTAATATAGGTAATACGAATCCAGAGGAACTTCATTTGCATCCCATTTCATCTGACAAATGGGCTTCAACTAGTAATAACAAACCGTACCTTGAACTGTCGAAAGAAGATCTATCTATTTTGTCTGATTCCGAAACTGAATCGCCAAAAAGAAAGTTTTCATTTTCTGCTGGACCTGAGAGAAATCGAACAAATGAGTTAAAGAGAATCCCAAGCACTAATTCATTACCGGAAGTATCAAATTCCGTATCACAAGGAGATACTGACAGTATTATTAGTAGGAAGAAGCGAAAAAATATTAAAAGTAGATCAAGAGAATCTTCTATTAGTCCAATACGGAAAGTTCAACTCCAGAATCATCAAGAAGCTAGGGAAAGAAGTTTAAGTAATATTTCTAAAAGAAAAGACAATATCCAACGTGAGAAGCACATTAGAATTGCCACACGTCGCAGCTCGAGTGCCAATGATGGCAAAAGAGGTGTCACTGGAAGGCAATCGTCTGACAAACCAATGGAGTCGAATCATAGACTTGGCAAGAGTGCTCCGCCAAGGCGTCTTCCCAATACTTCCAGTATCTCCAGCAGATATGCTTCGAAGCAAGCTGTTAGAAAGAGGAAGCCAAGTGCAAGCCCACAGCGAAAAAAAGAAGGTAATGTGTCCAATAAAACAACAGAGAGGAGTCCTAGGACGGGGAGTAGAATTAGCGTCAGACAAAGTAGGAGTAGGGTAGCTAAAAATGCAGAGGTTTCGAATAAAATTAAAAATCGCAATCGAAGTGAAGACAATATAAAATCTCTTTCCACTAAACGATCCCCATTTATCAGAAAAAAGTCTAAGAGCTTAGTATCACTTAGGAAGTCAAATTTGAATAGTAAAAATAACCAAATTGATTCTGAATCCAAAAATGGGAATGATGAAAAACTAAAGCTTAATATGAGTTTTTTGAAAAATGCTGCTACAACTTTGAAAAAAACCCAAAGTATTAGTAAAAATATTGGAAATCATACTCTACCTAGAAAATCAAGTATCAAAGATGTTTTCCAAAAAGCAACCAAAGGTAGCATAGCAGCATCTCATTTCACCTCTCAAAATGTTGGAAATAATTATAAGCCTCTTGATTCTCAGTTTGAAGAGACGATAACGTTAGATCAATATGCTACTCGGGCCCCTCCCTACGTTCGAAGCAATGTCAATAACGGTGTTGGATTTTTCAATGCTAATAATGCGGGATATAGAATGAATGGTGGTCAACATATGAAACAGACTAATCAAAAATCTTACGTACCAGTTATTCCTAATTATAAATCATCTTTTGGATGGTGGTTTCACAAATGGAATCCATTTCGAAATTTATTTGGTGGTCACAAGAGAGTCCCTGTTCAGGTAGACCCACATGCCCATATTGGTTATCAGAATGACCATACAAAAGAATTTAAAAGCTTGGTGCCTCGTGGAAGCAGCAATAGTATGTTCAGCAGAACGAACTCGAACGCAAAAATGTTTATTGTGGATCCTAAGGATAGCGGTAAATTCTTAGTTGCTGAGGAGATCGGATACATGTATGGTGATCCAAAAGAATTGTACCCAAAAAAGGAGACTGATGAAGATCGTATGAAAAAACTTCCTCCGAGTATCAAAGATGCGCTCATGAAATTACCTTTCTCGATGAAAAAGAAGAAAGCAGAAGAAGATCCTAAAAAGGATAAAAAAATCAAATCAAAAAAGAAGAAAACAAAATCAACAATACCTCCTACCCGAAAATCAAATTTGAGGAAAAAGTCGACTAAACCACCTGCCAAAAAAGATGCTAAAAAGAAATTTGGTGCTCTAAAGAAAAAGAAGAACTTATCTTTGTCCGATATTGCTAAGAGAATAAAAGAGAAATCAATGTTAAAGACACCAGCAAAATCTTCAAACACTACAGCTCTTTCCAGCTTCCAAAACTTAGCATCTGTAGCTCTCAAAAACAAATCTTTACTACAAGCTGCTGGTAAGAGCTCTAGTCTAAAGTCCATTCTGAAGAATGAGCCACAACAACAGTACCCTCATGACCCTATTGCTGTGAGACCAGTCCACTACAGACCTGG
Organism: Caprella mutica; assembly: GCA_947561585.1. Lineage (NCBI taxonomy): Eukaryota > Metazoa > Arthropoda > Malacostraca > Amphipoda > Caprellidae > Caprella > Caprella mutica. The sequence continues at coordinate 77,396 of CANNZV010001680.1, forward strand.
TGCTATTCCTGGGGTTCAAGAGACCCCTCAATATGCAAGAGGAGCTCCCCAGCCCGGTTTCCCGACACAATTCAATAGGATGGGATACAGTCAGTGCGGTGTCGGGAACGGGTATGAAATTCCGAGTCAAAATGAGCAGCTGTATAGGAGGATGCATGGCGGTGGCATGAATAGACAGAGTATGCAGATGGTGAGAAATAGACAGTAACTAAGAATAATTTTAATAAATAGATTACATTCGGTTAAACAGAAGGATATATATTAATCATACACAAAACTATATAATAGTAATTCAATGATAAAGGTTGAATGATACATTCACTGAATATTACAATACTTGATTGGAAAAGACATTCATCATAATAGTTAAGAAATCATTTAATTTTCATCTGTATTTCAAATAATCTTGGAAAGAAGTTGCAAGAATGAAGAACCAAATTTGTGTGGAATTGCCTTTGACATATTTTTTTATTCCAACATTGACAGTTAAAATTACTATACCCACAGCAAGGTAGAGGGCCGAGCTTTGGACCACCACCTCTGGGGCGAATTCCTGTGACTAACAACAACGCAGGTCCCCTAGTGAGGGGCATGCCACCACAAAGACCCCCCATTGGAGATCGACACCCGATGGGAGATCCCAGGCTTCGAACCATCACCGGTAGGGTGCGGGGTGGACCTGATACGATGGTTGACATGGACTCCAGGTGTGTATTTCATATTAATTCACTTCGCTTCTAGAGGCACTGGTAATGTAGAAAAGCAATATCTAATGCATTAATTTTATAGTTATAATTTATTTTAACTGGTCGACCATTTCCATAATGGGTAACTTATGGGTTAAATATTTGTTTTGATACCTAATCTATTATGGAATTTTTTTTCTATGTTTAAAAATTCTCTTCAGGTTCCGGGAAAAGTTTGTTTTTACATAATATTATAGAACTTAGGTCTAGGATAATTAATCGGAAAACCCCATAAAATCTGATTCAGTATATATGAATTCAATATCTTTAGTTTATCTCAATAAGGATGAAGTTTTGAAACTTCATAACTCTGTGTTCCTAATAGTACGAAACACTAAAACTCACTAAAATTATATTATGTCCTTTATTTTAAATTTCAATTAGAATTTTAGAAGCCACCATTGCATGATTGGTCTTCGTTTAAGGTTTTAGATTGTCAATGAATGCCTGCAGTGAATTAAAGTTCCTATATAAAAGTTTTCTCTTATTTTCTGCCTTTACCAGAATATTGAATAGATTCAATGGGTAGTGTTTTGATTTTGAAAATCTTAAAAAAAACACAAACAAACAATAAATGCCATGGAATTTCATGGGGTTTACATCAAACTGTTGATTTACTTTAGCCCCATTGATTGAAACAATAAATATCTGCTTGGAATGAACCTTTAATAAGCAATAATAACCCTGCATATATTAGGCACATATTGTTTTCAAAAATATAGAAATTAACATAAAATCCCCTGTTTCAGAGACAAAGTTAAAGAAATACATCTAGTAAAAAATGTGATGAGAATGTGATGGGAATGTGATGAGAATGTGATGAGAATGTGATTCATATGACAATGTGAAGAATGGAAATAAGTTGGTGAAAAGTTTTTTTCTTTCTATTGGGTATGAGGTCATATTAATGACACTCTCAGTACTCGGGAAGTGGGTGTTTGCAGAGGTTATCATTTCTCCATCTTAAATTGATAATTGATTATTAAAGAATGTATAGATTGCAAATGTTGAAAACGAAGAGAAATTATTGTAAAGTGAAATATATTATCATTTAAATAGTTATTTTTTGTTCGCTTGGACAGTAGTTCAATGAAGTATAAAGTTACAGTAAGTTATTTGTGACACCAACTGGTGGAATACTATATATTGGTGTGACGTCATAGCTTAGATATCTAGAGCTCTATTGTTGTATGAGTGATAAAAAAGAAAAGAGGGGAAATGTGGTGCATTTTTAATTGAATTGCATTGGTAGGTATATTCTTCAGTTAAAGTGCATTGCAATTTATTATTTCTTTATTATTATTTATTATTTATTAATTATTTCTTGCTATTTGAATCGGACAGGAGATAATTTAGAATGGACAATATTAAGGTACGAGACTGCTTATAATATTAGAGCCTGTGTAAGGGATTGAGAAAAACTATGAATTAATTATGAAGTTAATTAAATATTAATTATAATGAGATGAACAGTACAGTGACTGAAGATATTCACCAGACTGTACAGGGCAGTGACTGTAGATATTCACCAGACTGTACAGGGCAGTGACTGTAGATATTCACCAGACTGTACAGTGAATGTAGATATTCACCAGACTGTACAGTGACTGTAGATATTCACCAGACTGTACAGTGACTGTAGATATTCACCAGACTGTACAGTGACTGTAGATATTCACCAGACTGTACAGGGCAGTGACTGAAGATATTCACCAGACTGTAGGGCAGTGACTGTAGATATTCACCAGACTGTACAGTGAATGTAGATATTCACCAGACTGTACAGTGACTGTAGATATTCACCAGACTGTACAGTGACTGTAGATATTCACCAGACTGTACAGTGACTGTAGATATTCACCAGACTGTACAGGGCAGTGACTGTAGATATTCACCAGACTGTAGGGCAGTGACTGTAGATATTCACCAGACTGTACAGTGACTGTAGATATTCACCAGACTGTACAGTGACTGTAGATATTCACCAGACTGTACAGTGACTGTAGATATTCACCAGACTGTACAGGGCAGTGACTGAATATATTCACCAGACTGTAGGGCAGTGACTGTAGATATTCACCAGACTGTACAGTGACTGTAGATATTCACCAGACTGTACAGTGACTGTAGATATTCACCAGACTGTACAGTGACTGTAGATATTCACCAGACTGTACAGGGCAGTGACTGAATATATTCACCAGACTGTAGGGCAGTGACTGTAGATATTCACCAGACTGTACAGTGACTGTAGATATTCACCAGACTGTACAGTGACTGTAGATATTCACCAGACTGTACAGGGCAGTGACTGAATATATTCACCAGACTGTAGGGCAGTGACTGTAGATATTCACCAGACTGTACAGTGACTGTAGATATTCACCAGACTGTACAGTGACTGTAGATATTCACCAGACTGTACAGGGCAGTGACTGTAGATATTCACCAGACTGTACAGGGCAGTGACTGTAGATATTCACCAGACTTTGTCTTCTTTATTTCGAAATTGAGAAATAAATATTTTACATCAATTCAAAGCATTTAACAGAAATGATAATCAAGCCACCTTTATATTCAGAAACGTTATATTTACCAATAAATTACTGCTATGAGCTATTTTGATTATTATACATTAATCATGTTATTGTTAACATGTTAGTGCTAATCATGTTATTGTTAACATGTTAGTGCTAATCATGTTATTGTTAACATGTTAGTGCTAATCATGTTATTGTTAACATGTTAGTGCTAATTATGTTATTGTTAACATGTTAGTGCTAATCATATTATTGTTAACATGTTAGTGCTAATCATATTATTGTTAACATGTTAGTGCTAATCATATTATTGTTAACACGTAGAACATGGAGATTGTTCAATGACTGTTTCGAAGTTTTTGATCGTAATGAAATAGCCAATCATTTTAATTGATACTTCATTGATATAGCAAATGCAATAAACAGCAATCTACTCCCTCCTATAAGTGATACAATTGATTGTATTGATGTTAATTAAGTTACATAGCTCTTTTTTTATCTCTCTTATAACACCAAATGAAATTATTAATGTTATCTCTGCTCTTAAGAATAAAGCTTTTAAACTTTATAACATACAGATAAAGATTTTCCAAATTGTAATTCATTACTTGGCATTACCTCTATCTAGTATATATGATGGTTCCATTGAACGAGGTAATTTTCCTAATATTTTAAAATGGGCAAAACTGTCATTCCTCTTTTTAATCGGATTCAAAAAAAGATATAAAAAGTTTTGCCCTTCTTAGTAAAGTCTTCGAGAGGTGTATTTATTCTAGACTCGTCAATTATCTTTCCAAAAATACAATTTTGAAAGGTATTCAATACTCTGATTTATCTTGATAATGTAACTCTATCTTATGTAGATTATATTAAGTTTTTGGGTGTATGCGTTGATAGTAAACTTATTTTTTCAGTGCATTTCGAGTCTTTGACATCTAAAATATCTAAAACTTCTGGTTTTGGTAATTGCTTGTAACTTTTATTTTATAAAAAAAAAATTATTATTATGCTAGTGCTAATCATGCTAGTGCTAATAATGCTAGTGCTAATCATGCTAGTGCTAATAATGCTAGTGCTAATCATGCTAGTGCTACTCAAGCTAGTGCTAATCATGCTAGTGCTAATCATGCTAACAGTACATTCTAATGTACTGTTCAATGTTGTTTGTTATATCTTTAATCAAGTGATGTACATTTGAGGTCACTGTGACCTAGACTGTGACCTACACTGTGAACTACACTGTGAACTACACTGTGAACTACACTGTGAACTAGACTGTGAACTACACTGTGAACTACACTGTGAACTACACTGTGAACTACACTGTGAACTACACTGTGAACTAGACTGTGAACTACACTGTGAACTACACTGTGAACTAGACTGTGAACTAGACTGTGAACTACACTGTGAACTACACTGTGAACTACACTGTGAACTACACTGTGAACTACACTGTGAACTACACTGTGAACTACACTGTGACCTACACTGTGACCTACACTGTGAACTACACTGTGAACTACTCTGTGAACTACACTGTGAACTACACTGTGAACTACACTGTGACCTACACTGTGACCTACACTGTGAACTACACTGTGAACTACACTGTGAACTACTCTGTGAACTAGACTGTTAACTACACTGTGAACTACACTGTGAACTACACTGTGACCTACACTGTGAACTACACTGTGAACTACACTGTGAACTACTCTGTGAACTAGACTGTGAACTAGACTGTGACCTACACTGTGAACTACACTGTTAACTAGACTGTTAACTAGACTGTGAACTACACTGTGAACTACACTGTGAACTACACTGTGAACTACACTGTGAACTACACTGTGAACTACACTGTGAACTATACTGTGAACTACACTGTGAACTACACTGTGAACTACACTGTGAACTACACTGTGAACAACACTGTGAACTACACTGTGAACTACACTGTGAACTAGACTGTGAACTAGACTGTGAACTACAAACAGCTAAACCTTTTATTGCAGACTTCAATTTAAACTCTCATAGATTTGTTCTACGAAATATATACTTTAATTGAATACAGGTTGAACATTAAAAATGGGTAGTTTCAATAACAGCAATACAGTCAATATAACTTCAACAAATTATAATACATTATATATTAATGGAAAGAGGAGAAAGGCAGTTTTCTGATAATACAATCGTGGCTTTGCTAAAAACTTTGCTAAAATGCACGATAATAACAGTAATTTCAAACCATATTTCATCATGGCTGGATATTCGACGCTATACAACTTATATTTGCAGTACAGCATTTTCTTCTCTCCGAAAGTGTTACTGCAGATATTCATTCAAGATCAGATTCAGCACACCTAATGCTACTTCTGTAAAAGGAAGTGAGCAAAGTGTCAAAGACTTCCATAAAACTGCAACGTTTCACCTTTAAAGCCAACTGGAAGAGTAAGAACCGTACGAATAGAACAAAACGTTTGAAGCAATCAGGTGTATTGTTGAAATGACTTCTAATTTATCAGTTAGACGTATTGCATAACCACCATGTTAATTACGGTTGAAAAATGCTTAAGAATGACTTATTATTAGAGACCGGATTTCCAGTCGTTAAAAACTAGTCAAAATAGCACTATTAAGATGGTCATTATAGCAAGATAAAATAGCAGTAATAGTCGTATAAAAAAGCTATCAAGTTCTAACAACGAGCAAAATAGTTCTTTAAGCTAGCAAAATAGTCGTAAAAACAAGCAAAATAGCAGTATAAACGAGCAAGTTATAGCTATAAGTAAGTTGTTTTCTATGAAGAAAGAAGAAAATGTTTAATGGTACACTAACTTAAAAATATCGCTGTTTTCTTGTTTCAATCTGCATAAAGTAAATTACAGACATTTTCTTCTATTTTTCATTTTTGTATGTATTTTTGACCGTTGAATAGGATGATAAAAATTACCTTCTTTTTCTAGTTTTCCATAATGATTGTAGTGAGTTAATACATAATAGCAGTATGACTCATAATTTTCGCTTAATGATATTACCCATTTCTGGTAAACAAAATGCAATAATTGGTGGTGAAGAACCAAAGAAATGCATTGATTTATTTCTCCATTATGCGACAGTTGCACTTACGCATAGAGTTTTGATTTTTAAATATGAGTGAACATAAGTTGATTATTAATATTATTTAATTATTAAGATTGACATTTTCTATTAGGTTGCTTTCATGAAATAATCAAAACACCAGTGATTAAATATTTTTTTAATTCCAACGTGAACATATTCTAAGACAGTGACTAGTTTAAATATAAAGTTACTTTAATTTTATTTAAGTAAACAGTTTTATGAGAAGTAATTTTATATCTTTCTCTAGGTAACTAAGACTATTTCTGACAGAAACGATAACAATATAACATAAATTAAATAATTAAGTGAACGGTTCTACGAGAAATTACATCCTACTCCATCTAATCAAGAAAAAAGTCTGAACGAAACAATAACAATGAAACAGAAGTTAGGCAATAACAACGGAACTTAACATTAAAAATTATTGCACGAAATGACTAGGAATTTCTTTATGTTTGCAGTTGTTAAGTTGAGACGTTTATCAGAGAGAACATTCTTTAGTTTAGAAAAACTTCTCTCCACTTCAACTGATGTCACTGGTGCATACTTGTACAGATGAGAATTGCGGGCGATGTTCTCTTCAATCTCCACTTCCTTATCCCCTACTATTACGTCCCTGATTTTCTTCACAGCTTTTAGTCCTGGATTGTTCAATACAATATGCGCGCACTTATTCCTTACAGCAAGCCCTACACTTCCATATGCGACGCTCATACTTTGCAAGGCACCTTCGAACACACCTACTGCATCTACGACTTTCAAGTTCCGCTCTTCTAGTTTCTTGATTGAGTCCGGCAGTGTTGAAAAGTAGGCAGATATGTAGATGAGATTGTTCCTGAGCGATTCATCATCTAATAGTTGTTGCGACACTTTAATTGTTGAGGCATCTTCGGGATCAAGTAAACCAACTATGGTTTTAATGATGTCGAAATGCTTAGCGTAGTACAGAGCTGCGTCGAGCCAAGTCCCCCACCTAGTGAGTACTAGTTGTGGTGGGAGTGCTAAGTTGGGAGCAGTGTGTTTGAACAAATCCACTCTTGACGGAGCCTTAAGAAAATTTTTCTTCACATTCGCAATTAATTTGTCAACATTAGGGAAGTTGAGTCTGATCTCTTCTGAAATTCGGTGCAATCCATGACACAAGCAGGTTAAATGAATCATATTAGGATACTGTATTTGAAGCGATCTGGCAGCACATTTCATGTATGAAGCTGCATCAGTTACAAGTAACAAAACGTTATCAAATAGTATTCCATCGGGCCACAGTAAAGCTAGTGAGGTTGTAAGGAATTGAGCAATTGAAGTGCTATTTGTTTTGTCTAGTTGTTGAGTATTTAACAAATAAATCTTCGATGCTTCCCCAGCTTCCAGTGTTCCTATAATTATGTTGGCAATGTGTCGACCAGTGACGTCCGTTGATTCGTCGATGCTCACCCAAATTTTATTGTTGCCTGCATGAGTTCTAATCTTGTTCATCGCGGTGTTATAGTGAACATCTACATAATTCTTTCTGAGAGTCGACTCGTCTGGCACGACATTTCCCGTGTATTTTTCAAGGAAACTTTTAAAGGATTTGTTCTCCAATTTCGAGAGAGGAATATTAGCATTAACTAGAGCCTCACATAAATCTAAATTAAATTGCTTCCTATCTGCATTAGCTGGTTCCACATTGCCCTGATCGTCGTTTACTAAAGGCAATCCGTCACCTTGCAAGTTACTCCTATGCTTAGGTGTTTTCAGATGAGCAACGATGTTAGATTTTCTACTGTAGCTCATTTCCTTGTCACATGCAATACACTTCAATTTTTCACCATCACCTGATAATACATCACTCCCTAATTCGTTTACTAATTTGGCAACAACCTCACGTTTAGTAGACTTCACTTTAGGCATGTTTGTAGGCTCTATATCTAGCTGGTAGCACTAAATGACTTGCTTCATTCAAATTGTCTCCAATAGTGTTGCCATACAGTGTTGCCAAATGTCACTATAGTTAAATGCAGCTTTTATAGTCATTATCGTTAAATGCTACTGTTTAATAGTCATTATAGTTAACTGCTATTGTTTTCTAGTCATTATAGTTAAATGCTATTTTGCATGGTTAAATGCTATTTTGCATGGTTAAATGCTATTTTGCATGGTTAAATGCTATTTTGCTGTTAATGCTATTTGTTTCTAGTCGTTATAGCATTTAAAGAATAAATGCTGGAAATCCGGTCTCTACTTATTATTGAAACCCTACAGATCCAAATTTTCAAAAAACTGCATGTAACAGATTTTAACAAAAGAAACCAATGTACTTCGTCAATTATTGAAATAAACGAAATGAACACTAATTTCATGGAAGATCTTATCATGTCTGTTGAAGGTGACTTCTGCTTGGATGGTGCTGGTGGTGCTAGGAATTTTCGCCGTAGGAATTTTCGCCGTTGGAAAATTCGCCGTTAGGAAAATTCACCGTGAGGAATATTCGCTGTAAAGAAGAAATTATAGAGGACATAACTATTCAATTACCTATAAGTATTGATAAAAAATATTGATAATTATAAAGTAAACCAATTTGTTAAATCAGGGTACAGGAACATAAACGGGTATAGTACCTAGTAGACGACGCAAAAATATGAATTCACTACAGCAACACAATTTTTGTTTGTGACAGAGTGGCTCATAATTCCTCGTATTTGCATGTTAATATCGAGAAGTTTGAAGTCATTTTATAAGGGTTTCGTGCAAAAGAAAAGCGAAAATGGCGATTGAACCTCAAAGTTGAAAATATAGATATAATTCAGGTGTGTTTTTATTGTTTATTTCTTTATCTTATCTATTAAAAATAGGGTCTTGAAAATATGCTACCTTAGAGCCTAAATTAGTGCTACTTAACTGCTAAATTGTAGTTCCTATGAATAACAATTAAAAAAAAATAATGGAAATACAATATAACCAATGCCTAGTTAGTAATTGATAAGAAAAAAGTTAAATTTGGAAGTGACTAAGTTTAAGTAAGTTTTCCCATGTTTCAAGGTGTGGTCAGAGTCGCATTTCCAGTCACCCGGTGGTCACGTCAAACTAGATTCGATCAGCTGATTACCATACCCTATGTTACTGTATCCTGTGTTAAATAACTATACGACTGAAAATTTAAGATGATTTTAGATTTTTTTTATAAGAATTTATAATTGTAAATATTAATTGTAGGTGATTATGTAATATTGTATATCTGATAAAACTAAGATTCCTAAAATGTATGTTAACTGTTCATATATGATATATGCAATGTATATTTTAATCAGTAATCGTATAATTTTGTGTCATGAGAGGTCGCTGTATAACATTTGGAGTGTTTTGATTGGTTGACTAAATAGTCGAAGCTAATTTCTTTGTTAAAAAAAATGTTGAGTAAAGATGAATAAGATTACTAGTGATATTCAGCTGTGTTTTGGCTAATCCTAGTTGGTTTGCATCGCTTCTTCTTAAAAGTGTTAAGTGTTCCTGTGTGTTTAATATTGTGTGTTTATGATAAAGCTTTTCTAATTATTGATGGTTTCATACCTACCTAGATATTGTTTTTTTCTATTTATTCGGAATTACATTGTACGGTTTAACTCTTGAAATCTGAATTATTGCGCATGGCACAAATATTTCAAGGTAGTACACTGATAAGAATGCTACATTTAAAATATCTCTCTTGTGAGTGTATGTGATCTCTCTAAACCAAAATTCCATTCATTTCTATTTTAGAATCCATAAAAATCTTCGTTGCTGCGAAGAATAAATAGGAATATAATATGTTCAGTCATATATTATTATTTATATTATTTCCATATAGTTATTAACATACATAGAAATAAATATATTCAGTTAAATTATTATATGAAATATATTTAAATATTCCTCCCGGCGAATCTTCCTAACGGCAACTTTTCCTAACGGCGAATTTTCCAACGGCGAAAATTCCGGCAGTGAAATTTCTGACGGCAAAATTTCCCAGGGCGAATTCACCGGTACTGGTAACAAACAAAACCCTGAAAATATCCATGCCTTACTTCTTCATTCTCAACGGTTCACAATTTGGTGTTCAGTTACTGAACCTATTTATTGAAGTTCTGCTTGAAATAGTAGTCACTGTTAATCCAGAACCTTATTTAAAGATGCTTGATGATCATTTTTATTTTTTTTCCCTATAGTATCAGAAAAAGAGATTGTTCAATATTGTTTTCAACAAAACGGTGCCGCACATCACGAGTTTCGATGGCTGCTAGGAGGAATAAATTTCCTGGCAAGTAAATTTAAAAATTTGGTGATATTGAATGGGCACCCATGGTCTACCGACCTAACAGTTCCTGATTTAAATTTGTGGGTTTATTTGAAAAGGAAAGTATGTAAGAACAACCTCACCACAACTGCAGACCTCAAGACAAACATCATGGAAGAGATCAACAGAATTGATTATGCAACGCTACAGAGGTTTAGTATTTATTAGTCCGACGCCCCACCAGTCCGACGCCCCATTAGTCCGACACCCCATTAGTCCGACACCCCAATAGTCCGACACTTTTGTAGTTTATTAATGATTTAATAACAAATGAAGATGTAACTGTCGGACTATTGGGGCGTCGGACTAAGGGGCGTCGGACTAGTGGCACGTCCCGCTACAGAGAGCCATGTCAACGACCATAAAAAGAATACATGAATGTTTATCAGTTCGTGGTGGCCAATTAGTGTCTGAAATTTTCGAAAAGTAAAATAGTTTCGTAAAACGTAGGCTATTAGCTTTAAATGGTACATGACTTATCCAATTTTAATCAATAATTCTATGCAAAAAATTCGCTTTAAAACTGGCCGTTTTTAATGCTCACCCTGTAGTACATACTCATATTTATCACTCATCAAAAATAGTTTTAGCAAAAGAATGTGAAATTCTACTTTCCGTTAGTACTTTTCTCTGTGGCAGTGGTTCACAAACTCTAATTTTTACGTACCTCCCTATCAATTATTCTGTCTACAAACCGCGTATTCATCTTACATTACAGCTTGTTAGAAGTGACTAATCCCTTGTCAGCAATTGTGAATAATAGATTTCATGGTATGATGTACTTTAATTATATTCAAGGTTATTGAAACTCATATATACTACATGCTCATTTTGTTTGATTAATTTAGTTAGCGTTACAAGTCTTTATTTTTATGAAAACTTTAATTAATGAGACTAATATGATAAATTATACATCAATAATATTAAATGTTTGTGATTACGGTATAGCCAATAAATAACATACATGTTCCGCGCCATTTGCCTATTTACACAATCTCAAGAAATCACTTCGCGTTTTAAGGATCATTGAAACTGCGCGACAATCTCGAGAGTGTGCAAGGCAGGTAAAGGGTATGAAGCAGTACCGACAGTGATGGAGTAGATAATCAATTATTTATGCATTTAATTGGTCCATTTCATCAAAATATGATAGTTAAAGCTATACAAAATAACTTGGTAATATATTGGTAATTAAGCTTGAGTTAATTACTTAATGGTCCTCTCCAGGCTCCGAGAAAAAAATGAGTTTATAACATAATATTATAGAACTAAGGTCTACGATCATTATTCTGCAAACCGCATACAATTCGGTTCAGTATATATTTTATAATTTGTTTTTAAAGTATTTTAATACTCTGTGAGCATCAATTGAGCGAATCACTAATCTGATGCTCAAGAAGAAGATTGTACACTCTTTGTTTTGATTACAAATTTGAATTTCATAAACAAACCATGCGTTTTTTGGCCTTTATTTTAGATATTAATTGTTTCCTAAAGTATATAAACGTTTCTATTATAAGTTCATTCAATTTTATACCTTTACACGAATATTAAATGGATTTATTAAACCTAATACCTAGTTAACAATCAAAACAAATGTTGTACATTCTTTTTCTTCAGGCTGAAAATTTCTTAAATTAGTAAGTCGGAAGTAAAATAGGTTTTGTAGAGTTTTGATTATAAAAATCTTTAAAAGCATATAAAATTAAAAATATGCTACCAAATTCGATGCGGTTTGCAGCAAAATGATAAGAAACATTAGCCTCGTTGATTGAGGCAATAAAAATATTTGCATGGAGGGGACCTTCAAGGAAACTTGAACAAAATTGGTAGTTTACTATTACCGAGATATAAAACATTCTACCAAACGTTTGGAATTAACTTCTTTTGCTTTGTCGTTGTCTTCCATAAAATTACATGCGAGAATGCGCAGCGCGTTTTTAGGATTTTGATAATGTGCGAAAATCTCGAGAGCAGGACCAATGATGTTTGGAGATAACAGTTACCCATATGATATCTGAAAGTTTCTGCTCTCTACAGATAATACCATCTATGACTAAAATATTTCAAAGTTGACATCTTTAAATATAGTTTATGGTGACCAGTTATTTGATCCCCATACCATTTGATCCCCGTACCATTTGATCCCCGTACCATTTGATCCCCATACCATTTGATTCCCATACCATTTGATCCCCGTACCATTTGATCCCCATACCATTTGATTCCCATACCATTTGATCCCCGTACCATTTGATCCCCATACCATTTAATTCCCATACCATTTGATCCCCATACCATTTAATTCCCATACCATTTGATCCCCATACCATTTGATCCCCAGTCAATTGCTCCCTGTTCATTCGGTTGCCAGTCATAATCGTTTTTGCTAATATTCTTATAGCACACATTTTTTAATGAAATGTACCTTTCATAATGCGTATAATATACATGAAAAGGTTATATGCTAATTCATTAACCAGCCTATTAATTTAGGGACTACTTACTATATTAGTTTCTTTTGTTGAGAGGTGGTATGTACTGTACTTTCATTTTATTAGAGGTATTTAGAGGCTTTTGAGGTCAAGGTTTGAGGAGTGAAAAGATTTTAAACGGTGTGAGAACTGGGGTAATGGTAACTATAAGAACTGGGGTAATAGTAACTATAAGAACTGGGGTAATGGTAACTATAAGAACTGGGGTAATGGTAACTATAAGAACTGGGGTAATGGTAACTATAAGAACTGGGGTAATGGTAACTATAAGAACTGGGGTAATGGTAACTATAAGAACTGGGGTAATGGTAACTATGAGAACTGGGGTAATAGTAACTATGAGAACTGGGGTAATAGTAACTATAAGAACTGGGGTAACAATTTAATGTTAGTTGTTGTTACAGATTATTAATGTTTTAGTTACGAAAGTTAAGAATTTTTGAATTTAAATTATAATTTAACTATCAGTATTTCAGAATTTCACTGATTATTTCACTTTAGTTTTATTTGCCCTTAAAAACTAGTTGTAATTGAAATTTTCAATAACTCTATTTCTTTCACATTTTCTTTTCTCTTTGAACAATATTTGGTAATTTAAAAATAGAAGAAATTCAACTGCTTGTAATCTCTACCACAAACATCGTCTATTTCGGTACCATTTCTTGCATATCCTCTAAATAACCACCTATTAGCATTAACCTTATTCACCGTAGTGGTAAATCACCTTTACGCTCACAATTGCACTGCAAAGTCATAGAGTTTAAAATATTGTCATGCGATATCCTAGCACGCGAACTAATCATTCGGTAACTCAGTTACTCTGTACGTGGTTATATTGACCAACACTGCCAACTGGAGAGAGGCATGCCCTGCCCATAAACCGACACTGACTATTTTACTCTGTAGCGGTGAATATTTGATGCATTTATATGTAGATCGTGAAACTTGTAATGTAGTGTAGATCGTGAAAGTTGTAATGTAGTGTAGATCGTGAAACTTGTAATGTAGTGTAGGTCGTGAAACTTGTAATGTAGTGTAGATCGTGAAACTTGTAATGTAGTGTAGATCGTGAAACTTGTAATGTAGTGTAGATCGTGAAACTTGTAATCTAGTGTAGATCGTGAAACTTGTAATGTAGTGTAGATCGTGAAACTTGTAATGTAGTGTAGATCGTGAAACTTGTAATGTAGTGTAGATCTTGAAACTTGTAATGTAGTGTAGATCGTGAAACTTGTAATGTAGTGTAGATCGTGAAACTTGTAATGTAGTGTAGATCGTGAAACTTGTAATGTAGTGTAGATCGTGAAACTTGTAATGTAGTGTAGATCTTGAAACTTGTAATGTAGTGTAGATCGTGAAACTTGTAATGTAGTGTAGATCGTGAAACTTGTAATGTAGTGTAGATCGTGAAACTTGTAATGTAGTGTAGATCGTGAAACTTGTAATGTAGTGTAGATCGTGAAACTTGTAATGTAGTGTAGATCGTGAAACTTGTAATGTAGTGTAGGTCGTGAAACTTGTAATGTAGTGTAGATCGTGAAACTTGTAATGTAGTGTAGATCGTGAAACTTGTAATCTAGTGTAGATCGTGAAACTTGTAATGTAGCGTAGATCGTGAAACTTGTAATGTAGTGTAGATCGTGAAACTTGTAATGTAGTGTAGATCGTGAAACTTGTAATGTAGTGTAGGTCGTGAAACTTGTAATGTAGTGTAGGTCGTGAAACTTGTAATGTAGTGTAGATCGTGAAACTTGTAATGTAGTGTAGATCGTGAAACTTGTAATGTAGTGTAGATCGTGAAACTTGTAATGTAGTGTAGATCGTGAAACTTGTAATGTAGTGTAGATCGTGAAACTTGTAATGTAGTGTAGATCGTGAAACTTGTAATGTAGTGTAGATCGTGAAACTTGTAATGTAGTGTAGATCGTGAAACTTGTAATGTAGTGTAGATCGTGAAAGTTGTAATGTAGTGTAGATCGTGAAACTTGTAATGTAGTGTAGATCGTGAAAGTTGTAATGTAGTGTAGATCGTGAAACTTGTAATGTAGTGTAGATCGTGAAAGTTGTAATGTAGTGTAGATCGTGAAACTTGTAATGTAGTGTAGGTCGTGAAACTTGTAATGTAGTGTAGATCGTGAAACTTGTAATGTAGTGTAGATCGTGAAACTTGTAATGTAGTGTAGATCGTGAAACTTGTAATCTAGTGTAGATCGTGAAACTTGTAATGTAGTGTAGATCGTGAAACTTGTAATGTAGTGTAGATCGTGAAACTTGTAATGTAGTGTAGATCGTGAAACTTGTAATGTAGTGTAGATCGTGAAACTTGTAATGTAGTGTAGATCGTGAAACTTGTAATGTAGTGTAGATCGTGAAACTTGTAATGTAGTGTAGATCGTGAAACTTGTAATGTAGTGTAGGTCGTGAAACTTGTAATGTAGTGTAGGTCGTGAAACTTGTAATGTAGTGTAGGTCGTGAAACTTGTAATGTAGTGTAGGTCGTGAAACTTGTAATGTAGTGTAGGTCGTGAAACTTGTAATGTAGTGTAGGTCGTGAAACTTGTAATGTAGTGTAGGTCGTGAAACTTGTAATGTAGTGTAGATCGTGAAACTTGTAATGTAGTGTAGGTCGTGAAACTTGTAATCTAGTGTAGATCGTGAAACTTGTAATGTAGTGTAGATCGTGAAACTTGTAATGTAGTGTAGATCGTGAAACTTGTAATGTAGTGTAGATCATGAAACTTGTAATGTAGTGTAGATCGTGAAACTTGTAATGTAGTGTAGATCGTGAAACTTGTAATGTAGTGTAGATCGTGAAACTTGTAATGTAGTGTAGATCGTGAAACTTGTAATGTAGTGTAGATCTTGAAACTTGTAATGTAGATCGTGAAACTTGTAATGAAGTATAGATCGTGAAACTTGTAATGTAGTGTAGATCGTGAAACTTGTAATTTAGTGTAGATCGTGAAACTTGTAATGTAGTGTAGATCGTGAAACTTGTAATGTAGTGTAGATCGTGAAACTTGTAATGTAATGTAGATCGTGAAACTTGTATTGTAGTGTAGATCGTGAAACTTGTATTGTAGTGTAGATCGTGAAACTTGTAATGTAATGAAAATCGTGAAACTTGTAATGTAGTGTAGATCGTGAAATTTGTATTGTAGAGTAGATCGTGAAACTTGTAATGTAGTGTAGATCGTGAAACATGTAATGTAGTGTAGATCGTGAAACTTGTATTGTAGTGTTGATCGTGAAACTTGTAATGAAGTGTTGATCGTGAAACTTGTAATGTAGATCGTGAAACTTGTAATGTAGTGTAGATCGTGAAACTTGTAATGTAGTGTAGATCGTGAAACTTGTAATGTAGTGTAGATCGTGAAACTTGTAATGTAGTGTAGATCGTGAAACTTGTAATGAAGTGTAGATCGTGAAACTTGTAATGTAGATCGTGAGACTTGTAATGTAGATCGTGAAACTTGTAATGTAGATCGTGAAACTTGTAATGAAGTGAAGTTCTTGAAACTTGTAATATAGATCGTGAAACTTGTAACTTGTAACATGCTAATATAACTGTTGTGATAGTAAAACTAAACAGAATTGAAAAAAGTACAAAATTACCATATTACAATGTCATAAATTTCTTATTTTATTTCAATTCATTCTTTTTCTGTTGCGTATTTAATTATTTTAATGTGCAAGTTTGGTGGAAAATTTTCATGCTATTCAGTATTTTACTTTCCTTAGTGACCGAAAATCAGAGCAACTGTTGTCAGTTCCGAGGAAAAATGAGACTTCAAAAGCCACGAGGAACAAAAAGAAAACCAGATTTTCGGACTCAGCTAAAGCACATTCGAAACATTCCACCGGTCGAAGTACAATGAAAACAAAAAGAAAGAAGAGAAAGAAAAGAGTGACTGAGCATTTCTTGGAAATGGAGAGTTTGAGGAGAATAGCAGACGACCATTTGTCATACTCAGTCAGAAACAGACTGCAGGTTGGTGCGAATATTAGCTAAAACATTGAGAGGGAAGTTAAATCACGATAATATTATTATAACACCGTAATAGTGACGTCACAATTGCATCTCAAAGAGTTTCAATGTGTTTTGATTCGTGTTTCGTTGTTCCATTGTATGTCACTGTCTATTGAAAAATATTTCGATGTTCTATAAAAACTGGTAAATAGGATAATTCTCTCTCCTCTCTTTGAGAAATCTCCTCAACAATCAAATAAAGAGTACAATAGTTTCTCTAAAATATAATGGATTATCTATGCATTTAATATCAAAAGCACTAAATAACTCAGCGTGGAACTGTTTATTACAAATTAAAATACTCTCGTAATGGGAAATTGACAAAAATGGCGATGTTAGAGTGAGTTACTTACCTAGTTACCTAAAGTTAGAGTGAGTTACTTACCTAGTTACCTAAAGTTAGAGTGAGTTACTTACCTAGTTACCTAAAGTTAGAGTGAGTTACGTAACTATTTACCTAAAGTTAGAGTGAGTTACTTACCTAGTTACCTAAAGTTAGAGTGAGTTACTTACATAGTTACCTAAAGTTAGAGTGAGTTACTTACCTAGTAACCAAAAGTTAGAGTGAGTTACTTACCTAGTTACCTAAAGTTAGAGTGAGTTACTTACCTAGTTACCTAAAGTTAGAGTGAGTTACTTACCTAGTTACCTAAAGTTAGAGTTAGTTACTTACCTAGTTACCTAAAGTTAGAGTGAGTTACTTACCTAGTTACCTAAAGTTAGAGTGAGTTACTTACCTAGTTACCTAAAGTTAGAGTGAGTTACTTACCTAGTTACCTAAAGTTAGAGTGAGTTACTTACCTAGTTACCTAAAGTTAGAGTGAGTTACTTACCTAGTTACCTAAAGTTAGAGTGAGTTACTTACCTAGTTACCTAAAGTTAGAGTGAGTTACTTACCTAGTTACCTAAAGTTAGAGTTAGTTACTTACCTAGTTACCTAAAGTTAGAGTGAGTTACTTACCTAGTTACCTAAAGTTAGAGTGAGTTACTTACCTAGTTACCTAAAGTTAGAGTGAGTTACTTACCTAGTTACCTAAAGTTAGAGTGAGTTACTTACCTAGTTACCTAAAGTTAGAGTGAGTTACTTACCTAGTTACCTATAAAGTTAGAGTGAGTTACTTACCTAGTTACCTTAACCAAGTTGGACCTAGTTAACTAGGTATACTAATCCTGAAAGGTTACCTGTATATAAAACCTTACAGTTTTGTAGGTAAAGTAGGTAACTAACTGCCTATATGTTCGACAAAGAAAAATAAATTAGGAGAAAGGTACTTAATTAATACTGAACTAACTTACCTACTTAACTAGTTGGGCAGGAAATCAAAACCTATGCAATACGGCCAATACCTATCGTACCTAGTACCTATCATATCTAGTACCTAGCATAGGTAGAAAATTAAGTCCCATATGCAATAAGGCTACTTCTTTGCTGCAGTAAATACATTTATTGGTGACCGGTATATTCCACCCCGGTATATTCCATCCTAGGTATATTCCACTCCGGTAAATTCCATCCCACTTTACGGGTTAGGTTTGTTTAGTCATTAATATTAGTCATTTATTAATATGATATGTATTACTAGGTAACTTGCATTTTCACTGTATTAAATTGAACCTTTTTCTGGCCAATCACAAGCTGTAAATTTTTCATTACATATGTGATAGAACAATTGAAAGAAAGGTTGTGTGAACGCATTTATCAGTTGAGGTATTTAGATTTTCAATCTCAAGCTGATTTCCTTCCCTATCGCCAAAACAACAGCGATATTAATTGTAAGATGATGTCATATAGTATTTATGGTTACATTTATTTCAATTTGAATCTGGTATTTTAACTTATTGTAAAAGTAGTGGTTTTTGACCGAAGGCTTTTTTTAACCAGGAAGTTTTTGATGAGGAGGGGAAATTATTGCACAGAGTTTTAAGACTGGGAGATTTTTGACTTTTTTCCATTGAGAGATTTTGATCACGAGGAATTTGGTCCTAGAATTCAAAACAGCAACTTATAATCAAAGAGTGAAAACATTGAATGGGTTGTCTCTGCCAGTCAACCCTTTCCATACCTCATCCAACCATTGTTGTAGGAGCACATGTGCAGTTTCTTGTTAAAAAAGAATTTATATTAACTTTTTTCAACACGTAAACTTTGAAATAAACTACCATGTTAAGAATATTTGTAATTTTATTATGATAAAATTCCGATTGACTCGAGCTATACCTTTAAATATTGTCCAAATGTCTCAGGATATCGTCTGAGTTATTTTTTCATCGTTACGAATTATTTAACAAATGGTCATCTTAAAATAAAATCTTTGAGTTTTTATTGTCACCCAAATGAGCATTGTGCCAGGGGTGGAATTTACCTGGGTGGAATATATTTGGGGTGGAATATACTGCGGTGGAATTTACCGGGGTGGAATATACCTAGAACTGCATTTATTGCATTCAGGTTCATCTTTTAGGTAGATGAACAACTTGAACAACTTGAAAAAAATAGTAGAATTTATTTTCTAATATACAGATATCAAATACATAATTTACAACGTTTTAGCACGAAGATTTTCCGGTGTTATTTATTTTCATTATTATATTGCACAGGAGATGCAATAATGACGTCACACGGAGGTTTGTTTTGGTACTCTTAGAATATTGTCTGGTACTGTAGTTCGCAACACGGTAATGTGAGTTAATTTCTCTCTCAATCTTTTAACCATTGGCCAAACTATCGCAACATTCCAAAATATGAAACACTGTCCATTGTTTTTATATTTCCCACCAAATAGAAGCCTTAAATAAAATAAATCGTATAAATACGCATTTGCGATGCTAAATTTTTTCTATTTATCAGTCAGGTCCACACTGCCACCGCAAGAAGTTCCCCAGGGGTATAACCGTGCCCCCACACCCCAATGATCATCTCCTGAATCCCCCAGACCAAGTGGTGGTCACCCCCACCTCTGGTGGAGAGTTCAGTCTCTACCTCAAGAACGCTAGGGTGCCCTCTGACGCAGAAAAGAGCAACAATGAGGGAAAAGAGGAAGAAGAGACAGTGGAGAAGGTTGCAAAAGCTAAGGAGATATACTTCGTGGTGAAGACAACCAAAGAGTAAAGGAGAAAAATATAGAAAAATTAGCATTTACCATTCAGTCTCATTTACCATATTATTAGTCCGTATTGTATCTTGTCCTATTTACCGTATTATTTCCAATTTAGCGTATTATGTCCTATTAACCGTATTGTGTTCCATTCACTGTATTATGTCCAATATACCATATTGTGTTCCATTTACCGTATTATGTCCAATTTACCATATTGTGTTCCATTTACCGTATTATGTCCAATTTACCATATTGTGTTCCATTTACCGTATTATGTCCAATTTACCATATTGTGTTCCATTTACTGTATTATGTCCAATTTACCGTATTGTGTCCTATTTACCGTATTATGTCCAATTTACCGTATTATGTCCTATTTACCGTATTATGTCCAATTTACCGTATTATGTCCAATTTTCCGTATTATGTCATATTTACCGTATTGTGTTCCATTTACCGTATTATGTCCAATATACCATATTGTGTTCCATTTACTGTATTATGTCCAATTTACCGTATTGTGTTCCATTTACCGTATTATGTCCAATATACCATATTGTGTTCCATTTACTGTATTATGTCCAATTTACCGTATTGTGTTCCATTCACTGTATTATGTCCAATTTACCGTATTGTGTCCTATTTACCGTATTATGTCCAATTTACCGTATTATGTCCTATTTACCGTATTATGTTCAATTTACCGTATTATGTCCTATATACCGTATTATGTCCAATTTTCCGTATTATGTCATATTTACCGTATTATGTCCAATTTTCCGTATTATGTCCAATTTACCGTATTATGTCCAATTTACCGTATTGTGTCCAATTTACCGTATTGTGTCCTATTTACCGTATTGTGTCCTATTTACCGTATATTAAGTTCTATTTTCGTTCTTTTTTATGTGTTTTTTCTTTTTAATTTAATAATAAAATAGTAACAGTCATCATGTGTGTTTTTATTACATATTTTATTGTCTTGTTTTCAATGTTTGACCTCAAATTAATTGTGTTCGGTTCATACAATTACACATGATACTTCATATATATTTATATAGTATATGCATGCTAAGTAGGGCATGGTGTTGATGAAGATGTTTGGAAGTAATTTATCATTTAAAAACAATTGAAATTCTTATATAATAAACATAGTTTTGAACTTTAAATTTTAGAAAAATTAATCGTAACTTTAATATTTAAAACTTTTCATTGTTCGTGTATCACATTTAGTCACTTGAATTCAGAATAAAAACAGATTTAATGAACTCTAAAGGGTTAAAGGTAGAAATTAAAAATAATAAATGAAGAACATTTTTGTGGAAAAAATTTTTTGTGAAGAAAATATTTAGAAATTTTTTAGGAAGAATTTTTTAATGAAGAATATTTTCGATTAAAATTGTCAGATATTTTTACTTATCATTAACTAACGTATTTCCCCCCGCAATATTACCCTATATCCTTTGTTTCAGACCCCCACCCCCCAGTGAGTCGAAACCCTCAGGCTTCTCCCTGTCCCTCCCCTCCACCGCCAAAGTACTCGACATGTTACCCAAACGGTGAGTTTCTCACAGAGGGAAATTGCTTCTTTGCTTTATCAGTTCTTTTTTACTTACAATTACTTAATGGTAATCACTGGTACTCTGCAATATGAGATAAAAATGAAGTTGCTACACTAATTATTGACTGTAAACTCATCACTAAAATTGCAAAGAATAAAGAAAGAACTTAGTAAAAATTGCAAAATACAAAGAAAATATTGAATACAGGTAAACCTATTATATATTTCACTAATAAGGTCCGTTTCACACCTGCAGTTTTTACACCGCTGAAAAAAGCTCTTCATAAAATGTGTTCACAATTGCGTTTTTTATCGCTGTAAGAAAAATCACATTAATTTTTTTATCGCGCTTTTATTGCGGTGTTAAAAAGCGCAAGTGTGAAGCGGGCCTCAGTAACCAAAGGTTACTCACCTTCTCACCCAATATTCCACAGGACAACCAAAGGGGTCCCCAATCCCGGTCAGGCCCCCCTAGCGCTAATGCAGGGTGTGTTCAACAAAGCAGCCATGAACATGTCACTGAAGAGAAGAGCCGCTATTGTGAGTCACTAAAAATACTTTATATTATAGATTAAAAAACTTAATTGTTTTTATAAACTGATTATGAGAGTTTGAAATAAATCCACTTAAAATGTCTGCTACTTTGAACTCTTTTTCCGACTTACGGATACATTTCGCATTTATTGTAATTTATTTCTGAAACTTTTTGAACAAAGTTCTTGACGGATACTTGTTTAATATAAACAAATTATTAAGAAATGAAAGAATTATGTTGTATCGAAAGAAAAGCGAAATGTTTAATTTATCTCTGTACTGTAAGATATGAACGATAACCAAATTATTCATTGATATAAATGTATATATATATAAAATATATACTCCACAAATTCCGTGAACCGACAGTTGGGCCCAGGACAATTGGGCCCGCCAACAGTTGGACCCAAGACAATTGAGCCCAGGACAATTGGGCCCCAGACAATTGGACTCACGACAATTGGGCCCCGAGACAATTATATAATTTTCCAATTTTTTTTAGAGTTTACTGTATTAACTTAATTAAAGACCATTGCTACTGTAATAACTGGATTTGCGACAATATGCGTTTTGTATAAAAATATAGTCTTCAGCATATTTAAAATGAAGAATATTCCTCGCATGAAAAAAATATTCTCGCTATGAAAAATTATTATTTTTTAATAGAACATATTCTTTTCATGAATAAATACTATTATTCTTTTAAACTACAAAATTTTCTGTTCCGAGATAGGTCATGTAAGCAACAAATTTCCTAGTTACAGTACCTCTATGAGTCTATATAGTGAACTCCTGTGAAGTAAATGAGTTAGGATGTAGCCAATAGAAAATAAGAATGTAGCTATTTTAGATGAAGAAACAATAGAAAATAAGAATGTAGATATTTTAGAAATGACGGAATTATTGGAACATACAAATTGAATCAAAGTTATCGTGAATTATTTGTATGCTGTTCAGTGTTCAATAATGAAGAGGTTTATGAATTATTTTTACAAAATGTATTCCCATAATCTCATTTTATCGAAACAACTGTTCAATGTAAAATATTACCTTTAAAATTTACCCATTATTTCCTAATTATTTGTCTTTGTCAGACGATGTACATTGTACACTACACATTGGATCCATATGACATGATTCAAAATAATACTACTTATTTAAATACTTCAAAGAGTTTCATTACATTGAGACATGAGATTATCATCCAAATGTGATTTAAGGGGCTTGCTAATATATACATTATCAAATATATGAATCGAATTAAAAAAATTTAAAATATTTTTAGAGAATATAAAGCATTTTTCAAAGATAATATTGCCACTTACCTAGTAAAAACAAGGTGACATTTCTATATTGTGTCTTCTGCCCAATTTTCTTCTGGGCTTTATTGTATTGGGGCCCAATTGTCGTGGGACCAATTGTCCGGGGCCCAATTGTCCTGGGCCCAATTGTCTTGGGCCCAATTGTTGGCGGGCCCAATTGTTGGGGCCTAATTGTCGTTGGACCCAAATTATTGTCCTGGACCCAACTGTCGGTGCACCCACAAATTCCACCCCTAAATGAGGTTAGATAGTGAAAAATATGTACTAGATGTATGTATAATTATTGCAATGTATGTTATCACTAATTTAACTAATACTTATAATATATGAAATATTTTACTAATAAAATGACCGGTTACACTAAAGTAATTTAAAATGAATTTCATTTATTGTAATGGAAATGAAATACAATATTGTGCGGTGGAGTTCTCCATGGAGGAATTTACCTGAAACCATTCAAATCATGTCTAACTACCCCCTCCCTTCCCCCCAGGAGGCAGACAGTCTCCCCCTGCCCCCCCACCTCATAGAGCCAACCTCCATGCTGAGGGGGGCACTGCCAATACTGCCCCCCAACCTAGCCACCCTGTGTCTGGGACTGAACATCTTCCTACCGGGAGTTGGTGAGTTAAGGGAGAGTAGTGAGTTAGAAGAGAGTAGTGAGTGAGTTAAGAGAGAGTAGTGAGTTAGAAGAGAATAGTGAGTGAGTTAAGGGAGAGTAGTGAGTTAGAAGAGAGTAGTGAGTGAGTTAAGAGAGAGTAGTGAGTTAGAAGAGAGTAGTGAGTGAGTTAAGGGAGAGTAGTGAGTTAGAAGAGAGTAGTGAGTGAGTTAGAAGAGAGTAGTGAGTGAGTTAAGCGAGAGTAGTGAGTTAGAAGAGAGTAGTGAGTGAGTTAAGCGAGAGTAGTGAGTTAGAAGAGAGTAGTGAGTGAGTTAAGCGAGAGGAGTAGTGAGTTAGGAGAGAGTAGTGAGTGAGTTAAGAGAGAGTTGTGAGTTAGAAGAGAGTAGTGAGTGAGTTAAGGGAGAGTAGTGAGTTAGAAGAGAGTAGTGAGTGAGTTAAGCAAGAGTAGTGAGTTAGAAGAGAGTAGTGAGTGAGTTAAGCGAGAGGAGTAGTGAGTTAGAAGAGAGTAGTGAGTGAGTTAAGAGAGAGTTGTGAGTTAGAAGAGAGTAGTGAGTGAGTTAAGCGAGAGTAGTGAGTTATAAAAGAGTAGTGAGTGAGTTAAAAGAGAATAGTGAGCTAAAAGAGAGTAGTGAGTTAAATGAGAGTAGTGAGTTAAATGAGAGTAGTGAGTTATAAAAGAGTAGTGAGTAGTTGAAAGAGAGTAGTAAGTTAAACTTTTTCATTGAATATACAGGTTTATTTTCCTAATTAGTTTATGATATATTTTAATATATTTCACAGTACTAATCACATTGCTCAATAGATATCAATTAATTGATATTGGTTGGTGATTTAATGAATAAAGAGAAAAGTAAATTAAATATTAGTTGCAAACACCGTAGATTTATTTACAAAACTGAAAATATGCAATCGTTATGAAAGAAAGAAAATATCAGTAACATTAGGTTATCTAAAAGATGAGGAAAATTATCTTTAGATTTCTCCAAAAGAAAATAAAAAACTTTGTTACAAAAATTTAACACAATGAGTTAAAATGTTAGCACATCTATAGAGTATAGACCCGAATTAGTCCATTAAAGATTATAGTTAGTTTATTTAATATCCTTTTGAAAAATTACTACATTTTTTAAGAAATTCCTACAAAAAAAGAATTGATGTGTTTTTATTTCTGTAATTTTCCATTTCCTTATTATTTTTAGGGATAAAAATAAAACATTTTTCTAATTTTCTTTGACAATATTTTCCCTAATTTTCTAAGCTGTCTCATTTTTGTTCAGGTACCATCGTGTCCGGGTTCCTGGGTGCGTGTATGGGTAGGACCCGCCTCAAGGCCACAGAGACAACCAAGACCAGGGCAACATCAGTGCTGGTGACGCTTGGTACAGGACTAGCACAAATGGTGTCAGTGCTGCTATTGCTGGTGGGCTGGTTCTGGTCCATTGCTTGGGGTCTGCTGCTTGTGTCTATTTCAGGTGAGCTGATAATAAGGTGAAAAATAATGTAAAGGTGAAAAAAACGTAAAGGTGAAAAAAAATGTAAAGGTGAAAAAAAATGTAAAGGTGAAAAAAAATGTAAAGGTGAAAAATAATGTAAAGGTGAAAAATAATGTAAAGGTGAAAAATAATGTAAAGGTGAAAAATAATGTAAAGGTGAAAAAAACGTAAAGGTGAAAAATAATGTAAAGGTGAAAAATAATGTAAAGGTGAAAAATAATGTAAAGGTGAAAAATAATGTAAAGGTGAAAAATAATGTAGAGGTAAAAAACAATGTATAGGTGAGAAAAATGTAAAGGTGAAAAAAATGTAAAGGTGAAAAAATGTAATGGTTAAAAAAATGTCAAGGTGAAAAAAAGTGAATGAGTGAAAAATAATGTAAAGGTGAAAAAAAGTATTTTCAACGTTATGAGCAAGTCACCATCATACCAAATTAGTTGATGGTACTAATGTCTAATTTCTTTGCAGACAAGTACGAAGAGCACATAGAAGAACATAGCAGATCTATCGTTGGTGGAATAGACACCAAGATGCCCATAGGACTCAACAACAACAACAACAACACTAACAATCAACATAACATTGTTATCAGTCAACATGAAGAGAATCGACCAACCGTTAACAGTTCTGCCAATGTTAACACACCCACAGAAACTGTTAACAATGACACCGTTACCAATTCTGACAGCACTAACGTTCAGACCAATGCTGGCAATGGTTCTACCAGGAACTCACCAGATGGAGCCACCAGGAACGACATGAGAGTTGCCAGCGCCAACTCTACCAGTGAAAACACTGATAATAGCACTAGGGTAAAGATTAACAATGAAGATAATAGTAAAATACCAATGGAAGTTACTTAGATGTAATATAAAGGATAATTATTAATAATTTAAACAGTAGAACTACTATATAGTGAATGTAGATTCCAGAGTAAGGAAATTATCCGGTATAGTTAACAAATTTTCTCTAGTCTGCCATAAATTGCAATTAGTTTTCTAACTAAAAGTGATTGCAATTTAAGGCAAAGAAAATTTATTTACTATATCAGATAGTTCTCTTACTCAGGACTATAGATTCACTATAGAGGATTGTAGTCTTGTATCAAGAAAACTGAAGCCATTGATTGCAAAGTAAATTTTAATATTTTGTAGCAGTATTATGGCTACTGGTCACACTTATATTAAAATTTTTTAAAATATTAGTTATAAATTTTGAGAATAAAAAATAAATGTTCAAGTAAATATGAATATGTGTATTTATTATACGTTTTTGCATTTAAACATAATCGTAAAGACATTATATTACTTGAATTGTAATTGGTACTCTACTGTACCTATTAAATTCAATTTAAAATTAATTAACTTCAGTTTAAAACTAATCAGCTTCATATTAGATTAAATCAAATTGCTTATTTAATTTAAAATAAATCGAATTTAATATAAAAATGTCAAGTTTAATTAGTGATAGAGTCATGTTTAATTTTAAATATGTCAAATTCAGTATACAGTTGGTGAAATCTTTAAAAAAATGAAAAATAAAGATTAAATCAAACTAAAATGATAACCCCCAGTAAACTCTACAGTAAATCATTTAGAAACTTTCTAATAGGATGCGTACGTAATTAATGGATGCAAAATAAAAAAATGTAACTGTAAAATAATTTATAAAATATTTTCTATGTTTCTATTGATTAAATATCTACATTTAAACTTTATTTTTGATATATTTTTTAGAGAAATTCGGTTGTTGAACTTCTATTATCTCAAATTGAACTGAATAATTTTAATGCAATTTAGATTTATTTTAAATTTAAGTTTTATTTATTTTTGATTTAATTCAATTTATTTTTAATTCAAATTTAATTTATAAAATTTAATTTTGAATTATTTCTATAATGCTTCTTTGTGTTAACATATTTTAAATTTGATTTGATTTATGTTTAATTCGATTTCGATTTTTCATATTTTGAATTCGATTTTTTATAATTAAATTTTTTTTTTCTAATTTAAATTTGATTTTTTTTTCTAATTTAAAGCTAATTTATTTTATATTTAATTTTGATAAATATGAATTTAGTTTTAATCTTTTTAATATCGCTTTAATTACTTTTCTGTTTGTGGTAGTATCACATTTTAGAGACAGTACAACTCTTGAATTATGGACTTTTTTCATATTATAAAAAATTTGTGGATTTTCATTTTGTTCAGAAAAGTTGTGTTGTTGTTGTCTTTTTAAAGATTACTATAAAAAATGTAACCCTAATATAATGATATCATATATGGAAATGTTCACTCTTTAAATAAAGAGAACTTCCTTGACAAAAATTACCTGTTATAGAAAAATGTGAAAATATAATTCCTTTTTTAGGAAAGAAGGTATTATTTTACCATTTATTACAAAAATATGTGCTTTTTTACCATTTAAATGAATATTTTACTTCACCCCTTTCTTCCATCGGAGTACATTATACCTATGTATATTACAAAATTAACAGACTGCTCTGTTGTTAAGAACTCTAATAACTGTGCTGTATATTAATTATTTATTTAGTTATAACTTTATCTCCAAAGTGTTGATGTACAACCAATCTTTTTATTTGAAATGTTTGTAATTATTTATTATTAATACAGTTGTGTGTCGCCATAAAATCATAATAATAATTAGATAATACCTTAATAATACCTAAATAATACCTTAATAATACCTTAATAATACCTCTTATTTGGTACTTTTTGCACTGAATGTAAACTTATTAATATTGAAGAAGTAATTTGGGACCAAAATGTGTTGTGAATAAAGTTAATAGAATTTGTTGTATCCGCTAGTTTGTTGTGCTTTGTGACTATTATATTATAGTGAATAAATATAGAATTAGTTTAGAGAGCTCTGTTTTCTCTATATTACCTATTTGAAGTCTATAAATTATTAAATAAATAAACTCTTTAATATTAACGTATAATCTATTTGGTAATTGTTTAAGGCTCTATGTTTAGTGATAAGATTATATATTTTTCAAAATATAAATAAAAACAATAAAATCCCTTTCTATGTTTCATTCTAATCTGAAAATTTACAATGCATTTATATTTACTAAAGCTATTCACCTAAGGCTGTAAAATTTTCTATGAAAGAAATTTCTTTCATAGAAAACTTTTGAGGAAAGTCTGGAGTAACTAATATAAATTCACTAACAAAATATTCCAGCAGGTAAGAATGAAAAATTAGTGTATTTAAAACATAAAGATACTTACATATATTGTGCAGTATGAGTTATATTTGTATATGATACTATATTGAGTGCATAATATAATTGATACCTTTGGTGTATAGTAAAGGCGCAATGAATGGAATAAGGAAGTAACAACATCACATGTTTTTTATTAGATATTCACACAATAAACGGTTTATGATATTTGAAAATATTTTCAAAATACCAAGAAGTTTTCAATAAGTTCAATTTTAAATATCAAGAATAATTTAAAATTTGAGACCTCACCATTTGACTTCAGACTCACTGAAGTAAAACGAGTCAAATTGACTCAAAATTTGAGTCAAATTGACTCAAAATTTGAGTTTTAAGTTTGTCTCAAAACAGGTTCAAAATGTGAGTCAATTTGACTCATCCTAATATCTTACTCACAAACAAGAGTCATATTGACTCCTAATGACTCGTAGTTCATATTCAGATTGACTCAGGTAGAGTCAATCATGCAAAAGACTCCAATATAGGAGTTTTGACAGGCTTGACTCATGCGATGAGTCAGGCTGACTCTTTACTTTTTCTCAGTGTTTACGTAGTATGTTCAGTATGTATGTTTGTAAAACTTGCAGAGGTTTAAAGAGTTTCTTTTCTTGATTAATTAAATAATTTGAAAAACAGTTCATGTCACAGTCTAGTGATTTTATATAATTAGAGTGTCAATTTGCACAATCTCGAGATTGTGCAAGGCAGGTAAAGGGTATGAAGCAGGAGACCAACAGTGATGGAGTAGATAATCAATTATTTATGCATTTAATTGGTCCATTTCATCTAAATATGATAGTTAAAGCTATACATAATAACTTGGTAATATATTGGTAATTAAGCTTGAGTTAGTTACTAAAAGAAAACTTGAACAAAACTGGTATTTTAATTTTATTGAGATACAAACATTCTACCAAACGTTTGGAATTAACCTCATTTGTTTTGCCTTTGTTTTTAATGTAAAAATATCGTCTTTTGAATTAAATAAAAAATTAAGAGAAGTTTTCCATAAAATTAAATGCAAGAATGCGCTGCGCCTTTTTAGGATCTTGAAAATGTACGCAATCTCGAGATTGTCCCACATTTTGAAGATCCTGAAAACGCGCAGTACATTCTCGAGATTGTGTAAATCGGCAATTGTGTTGTAATAATAGTATGACGTCAACACACCAGATTAGAAAAAATATATACAGTTTAAAAAGAAATAATAGTTCCTATACTTTCCAACCTGTCTACTAACTATAAGATGATAAATTAGTTTCATAAATGATGTTAGTCTTCAGGCAGCGAGTGTCACATCTAAGTTGCACTAACTTTGCTTCATTGAACTTTGGTTTGTATTAGTAAGAGTAATAATCAATTATTCAATTCATATCACAATTTCTATCATGGCACCAGCTTCTTTCATAATTATTTAATCGCATTTCTGATACTTTCTTTTCTTCGTCAATATTGTCGTACCTCAGGGAGGTGTCCTCTCAATCTTAATATTCAACCTTTTTTACATCCTCATATTATGAATTATTCTGGTCATAATAATTCAGTGTACCGTACAGTACATATATTGGCATAGTATAGAGATGATGTAGTGTAATTTAAATTACGTAAGTAGAAATCTATGTCTTCAGCTTAATTCTTTTATTTTAATTTCCATAAGATTAATCTTATGTTCAATCTATTAACATTAAAGCCTTTCCTATATTCTGTCGGTTCTTCTCCATCAATTATTCTCCATATGAACCTAATATATGGCGAAATAATATGCTTATAGGAAAATAAATACAGTATATTCACTATCTTTGCACTGTGACGTAATTTGACTACATTAAGCTTTGGTCTTATTAAATTATTTATTTATTTTTAGTCTTACCTAGTAACCACAATATACGGAGTGAAATGTAAGCAAGTTTGTGTAATTTCTTTGACAAACGTTGGCTGTGAAGTTGTAATAACTACTTGCCCTTCACAGAATGAGGAAAGTTAGTAGCTGATGTATGTTGACACTTTCTGCATTTGTGGGCACTGACATCTTGGATAGACTTTATGAATAGTCGTCACGGCTCAGGATTTTGGACACTTGGTTAAAATTGAAGTAAATCATTTAAAACTTACCTTGAAGCTCCTCTTAAAATTTTAATCAATGCGTCTAATGTTTCTAATAATTTAACTGCAAACCCCATGAAATTTGATAGTATATCATCGTTTCTATATGCTTTTTAATTTTTTATAATCAATACTGAGAGTAAAGTACAATATCCGTTAAGTTCAGTTTTATGCCAAAAGGCTTAAAACTTTCAACTTTTTTGTGTCTCTGTAGAACCAAAATGCATTTTAGTTGTCAGCATTAAATAACGAGGAATTTATTCCCATAAACCACCCCACAAATTTCAAGTTTTGATAAGAGTTCCTGTTATTCCGTTCAAGTTCTTGCTAGATGGTAACGTACCAAAGGAAACTGAAGTCATGCGTCATTATAGAAGTTCAAGATGACGTTAATTAATGGCTAGAGGTAATTTAACTCATGCCCGGTGCACACCATCAAACACTTCATCAAACTCTCTGTCAAACTCGTTAAAAACTCTTCGATTTTAGTGTTGTCTGAAACATTGTAATCGAGAACTGGAAGAGATCCATCATGTTGCAAAGTGTTTGTCAAACAGTAGAATGGAAGGTTATTGTATATAAAGATGATAGTTCATAAGTCTCTTGACATACAACCATGCATAAAGTAGTTTTTTAATTTAATTTAATTATAATATCGTCAAGCAATATGTATTTATATCACAACTAATGAAGTTCAAACACTTTCAAAAAAATATTTTTAGAGCGTGTGGAAGATACACTACATTTATTTGATGTTACTGTTAGAATTTGATTAATTTGATGTGAAACTGTTAGATTGTGTGTATAACACCTTCAAACAAATTCAGTATTCACGCCGACATTCTCGCATGCTGCATGTCAAATTGTTTGATTATTAATTTACACGGTAAATTCATATCAATTTTGGAATGTAGCAATTCCGGTTATTTGGTATAAATATATCTATAAAAATTATTACTTCAAGTGTGCCTAGTGACGTAGAAAGGACGTTTTGAAATGTTGAAAGCTGAAGAATAATTAGTAAATTCATGATAATTATGTTAAATAAGGAGTTTGATGATGAATGGTTGAGAAAATTTAAAATAAATGATTGAGAAAATTTAAAATTAATGGTTGAAATTTTTAAAAATAAATGGTTGAAGAAATATGAAATAAATGGTTGAAAAAATTTAAAATAGATGGTTGAAAAAATTTAAAATAGATGGTTGAAAAAATTTAAAATAGATGGTTGAGAAAATTTAAAATTAATGGTTGAAAAAATTTAAAATAAATGGTTGAGAAAATTTAAAATTAATTGTTGAAATTTTTAAAAATAAATGGTTGAAGAAATATGAAATAAATGGTTGAAAAATTTTAAAATAGATGGTTGAAAAAAATTTAAAATAGATGGTTGAAAAAAATTAAAATAGATGGTTGAGAAAATTTAAAATAGATGGTTGAGAAAATTTAAAATAGATGGTTGATAAATTTAAAATAAATGGAATCAAATAAAAGCTACAACTGCAATGTATTATTACATAACCACAAGCAAAATTAAAGAGAAATTAAATGAGTCATTCTTAAATACAGTTTAATATTCATACCATTCACTAAACACAGGAGTAAATTATTCCGAGTGCAGCCTTTCATAAAACATTTTTGGTGAAAGGAGAAGAAAATAACACAGGTCCTCTTGGCTAGAGATGCCAATTGCTATTCCGAAGACATCTGAAAATAAGAAAGAAATTCAATGAGTCAATTTTGAATGAAGTCGAAGTTAAAATTTCTTGCCAACAACACTAAACTCGATTTAGGTTGAGCTAAAAATGGTCTACGATAATAAAGGCATTCGAATGAGATTATTAAAAACGAAAACTGAATACATTGCATTAATAATAGAATAACGAAAAAATATGTTCATTATAGGATAATTTTTGATTGCAAGTCATAATTGAAACTCATTGGTCCCACATTTCCCTTTCGAACAGAACAAATAACCCAATCATGAAGGTAGAGATGGTTCGAATTAAAGCTGCGCAGATCATTACTCGTCAATTAAGTTATACCTGAGTGAGGTGACCACAACCAATCAGCAAGAACATCAATAACAGAAATAGATTCAAACACAGGCATCCACCATCATCAATCGAAAGAATAAAAATAGAGTGGTTATGATAAAAAAAATAAAGAAAAAATACGACGACATTTTCACAGACTTCTCATAAGTTTTTTTAAAGATAGCATTAATCCATTAAAAAGCATTAGCATCCCAAGTTCGAGTCCTAACTAATAATTATGACTGCTTGGTTCATTTATATTCCACAGAGTTCTCCATCTTTAATCCTTGCTTTCATATTATTCTGTCCTGGTGGACGGAGTGATATAGTATTAATATTCATAGATAACATATCGTGGCTCTCTATTATTAAAGAGAGATTATAATTCATGCAAGGAATGAATATATTATTCTCATGTTATGAATATTTTACAGCGAACAAAAGGGAAATTCATTTTATATCGAACTATTAAATGGGTTTTATTTAGATCAATTAATATTTATGTCAGTTCTTTTAAGAATGAATTGTAAACTATTTCAGTGAAATTTAATGTTAAATATTGTGCATTTATTGATGTTTAGAATTATTTTTATATTATATAAAGAATACCTTCACATTTTTGTTTATATATTTAAGGTATTGGTAATTTTAATACGGACTTTCGTATATAAACTAAAATTGACAGCTTTTCTGATTAGATAATATTATGTATGGTAGTTTGAAAAGCTTCAAAAAGAGCATTATATTCGTGTAATGAATATAATGAATATAATGTTCGAATAGAATAGGTGTAACAATCTGTAGAGAGTGTGACAGGCAGATAGGGAGTCGTCTGTGTGACGATATCTGATGGAGTTCCGTCCATACAAAGGGTGCCCTATCGGAACAAAACGGAAAGTTTTTAAACACTATATGGAAAAACTGTAGCTATTAGAGATATCACTACTATCAAGAAGAATAGTACAATCTCAACGCTGAAGCTATTTTTAAGATTCGAGCTCTTGAATAGAAAAGGTTCTATTCATCGTCAGGAACAAAGAGTGAAAAAAGGAACTAAACAATGAATTTTATGAACAACTGTTGAATGCTGAATATCTACTTTATAAATGAGCTCTCTATTTGGAATTTCAATATATAATTCATCTCTTAATAATTTGGAAATTCGATACTTTTATATATTCATCTTCTAAAAATAACCTACTTTCCTTATTACTATTATTCCTTTAAGTTTAAATATTTTCGATCAGAATAATAACTGTTTCAATAATAAATTGGAAATGAATAAAATAGAAGACACTTAAAAGTTCAGTGCATCTTTCTATATTTTGTTTGAAATGTGAATTGACAAATTGGGAAATAACTTAAATTAAATTATTTTTAACTATTTTCTATTTAAATGCTTTGTTATATTAAATAATTACGCCATCTAGCGGTGAAAATATGATTCTCCCTGATTGACTGAGTTTATCACGTAGTGTTCATAATATTTCTCACCAAATCTGTAGCAACGCCATCTAGCGGTACAACTGACTATTTATCCATTTAACCCTAATTTATCAGCAGTTTAATTATATTAAGATGCATAATTTATAGAATGTAGAATGTGTTCATAAAATGTATGTCCATTATTTAGAATTAATAACATGTGGAATGTAGAAAATCACATTTCTATTCATCCTCTTCCACTTTCAGATAGACATTTTACTTTATTTGATATAAAAAATTATTTAAATTAATAATGTTATGACTAACATTGTTGTAATTATTTAACCACAAATGCAATTGTAAGATATGCACAAATTAGTTTGATATTATTTGATTATTTCAATTCAATTGATTTATTTCAATATTATGAAAAGAAACGAATTAACAATTATTTCAAATGAAATTATTATTCGTATTGTTTTAAAGCTCAAATTGGTGATGAAATAATTCTCTAACTTGTTAATAAGTTTATTTTAATCAGAATAATTATTATCAAACTGATGAAATCAAAGTTAAATGTTTCGAAATTATTATTGAAGTGTTTTCCTTATATGATTAATATTAATAACAGTTAGGTAAATATTTAGCAAACTCATTTCTTAAGTTATCATTGAAATAACATGAGAAATGATAACAAATAATGAATGCATTAATGAATGCATTTTAAGTGTGCATACGCCAGTTCAATAATCACTCATCAATTTTCTGATTATTCATTAGCGAAGCCTTTGTCCAGTCTTTGCCTTTAATCATTTCATTAATCAGATTCGAATGAAGTGTTTTCAACAGAGAAATAATTCGAACAGAAAATGCAAATTAGACGACAATGAATTCTGAATTCAAAAGTAGACCGGATAGCATTAAATATAATGTGAGTGTAGTTATGTAGTTAGACTGTACTGGTGAGTGTAGTTATGTAGTTAGACTGTACTGGTGAGTGTAGTTATGTAGTTAGACTGTACTGGTGAGTGTAGTTATGTAGTTAGACTGTACTGGTGAGTGTAGTTATGTAGTTAGACTGTACTGGTGAGTGTAGTTATGTAGTTAGACTGTACTGGTGAGTGTAGTTATGTAGTTAGACTGTACTGGTGACTGTAGTTACGTAGTTAGACTGTACTGGTGAGTGTAGTTATGTAGTTAGACTGTACTGGTGAGTGTAGTTACGCAGTTAGACTGTACTGGTGAGTGTAGTTACGTAGTTAGACTGTACTGGTGAGTGTAGTTACGTAGTTAGACTGTACTGGTGAGTGTAGTTATGTAGTTAGACTGTACTGGTGAGTGTAGTTATGTAGTTAGACTGTACTGGTGAGTGTAGTTACGTAGTTAGACTGTACTGGTGAGTGTAGTTATGTAGTTAGACTGTACTGGTGAGTGTAGTTACGCAGTTAGACTGTACTGGTGAGTGTAGTTACGTAGTTAGACTGTACTGGTGAGTGTAGTTACGCAGTTAGACTGTACTGATGAGTGTAGTTATGTAGTTAGACTGTACTGGTGAGTGTAGTTACGTAGTTAGACTGTACTGGTGAGTGTAGTTATGTAGTTAGACTGTACTGGTGAGTGTAGTTACGTAGTTAGACTGTACTGGTGAGTGTAGTTATGTAGATAGACTGTACTGGTGAGTGTAGTTACGTAGTTAGACTGTACTGGTGAGTGTAGTTATGTAGTTAGACTGTACTGGTGAGTGTAGTTATGTAGTTAGACTGTACTGGTGAGTGTAGTTACGCAGTTAGACTGTACTGGTGAGTGTAGTTATGTAGTTAGACTGTACTGGTGAGTGTAGTTACGTAGTTAGACTGTACTGGTGAGTGTAGTTATGTAGTTAGACTGTACTGGTGAGTGTAGTTATGTAGTTAGACTGTACTGGTGAGTGTAGTTATGTAGTTAGACTGTACTGGTGAGTGTAGTTACGTAGTTAGACTGTACTGGTGAGTGTAGTTATGTAGTTAGACTGTACTGGTGAGTGTAGTTACGTAGTTAGACTGTACTGGTGAGTGTAGTTATGTAGTTAGACTGTACTGGTGAGTGTAGTTATGTAGTTAGACTGTACTGGTG
Source organism: Caprella mutica (assembly GCA_947561585.1). Lineage (NCBI taxonomy): Eukaryota > Metazoa > Arthropoda > Malacostraca > Amphipoda > Caprellidae > Caprella > Caprella mutica. The sequence continues at coordinate 114,195 of CANNZV010001680.1, forward strand.
AGTGTAGTTATGTAGTTAGACTGTACTGGTGAGTGTAGTTACGTAGTTAGACTGTACTGGTGAGTGTAGTTATGTAGTTAGACTGTACTGGTGAGTGTAGTTACGCAGTTAGACTGTACTGGTGAGTGTAGTTACGTAGTTAGACTGTACTGGTGAGTGTAGTTACGCAGTTAGACTGTACTGGTGAGTGTAGTTATGTAGTTAGACTGTACTGGTGAGTGTAGTTACGTAGTTAGACTGTACTGGTGAGTGTAGTTATGTAGTTAGACTGTACTGGTGAGTGTAGTTACGTAGTTAGACTGTACTGGTGAGTGTAGTTATGTAGATAGACTGTACTGGTGAGTGTAGTTACGTAGTTAGACTGTACTGGTGAGTGTAGTTATGTAGTTAGACTGTACTGGTGAGTGTAGTTATGTAGTTAGACTGTACTGGTGAGTGTAGTTACGCAGTTAGACTGTACTGGTGAGTGTAGTTATGTAGTTAGACTGTACTGGTGAGTGTAGTTACGTAGTTAGACTGTACTGGTGAGTGTAGTTATGTAGTTAGACTGTACTGGTGAGTGTAGTTATGTAGTTAGACTGTACTGGTGAGTGTAGTTATGTAGTTAGACTGTACTGGTGAGTGTAGTTACGTAGTTAGACTGTACTGGTGAGTGTAGTTATGTAGTTAGACTGTACTGGTGAGTGTAGTTACGTAGTTAGACTGTACTGGTGAGTGTAGTTACGTAGTTAGACTGTACTGGTGAGTGTAGTTATGTAGTTAGACTGTACTGGTGAGTGTAGTTATGTAGTTAGACTGTACCAGTGAACATACAGTTCTAATTTGGACAGTTGGACTATCATACTATCCAAGTATAGCTCCTATATTCCTTACAAGTTGAGATGAGAAATTTGATCCATTCCAAGTGTCACCAAATGTAAATTGAGGGACAGTCACAACACTCAAACACTCATGGTACTAGCAAAGTGGTCATTAACGCGAAGTCATGAACCATCAAAACTGAACTTTTCAAATTTCTAAATGACAATAAAACCAATTATCCGGTTACTGTAGGTGTTCTAGTATTGCGACGCTCGATTGGTAAAACATTACTATTTTTCTGAAATGTTTTCGACATCATTTTAGTTAAATTTCTTTGTTCCTAAATAATAATAGTTACTGTATCCCATAAGATCTGTGTTTTATTATTCAGTAGCATTATATGAATTTTGTTTAATATCATCATTCCGACACTTAACTTATAATTTCAAATGATCTGTTTTCGATTGGTGATTATATTCGATGTGAACTGGAACTTATTCGCTGGTGCTGGCTTCTCATCGCCACCAGCTCGATTTCACTCACCTCATCTCCCCAGACGCACCTTCCGCAGGGCTGTGCCCATTATCACCCACCCCACACACCTCACCCCGCACACAAATCACCAACAAACCTCGCCCTGGCCATCCAGGCCACCTCCAGAAACCTACAAATCTCAACATTGGCCAAACTTCCAAATGACATCTCCTCCCCTTTCGTTCTCAGTCCATATCTCCACCTGATTCCCTCCAACTCTGATATCCAACAGCGTGCACGGACATTTCGTCCACGGACAATTCGTCCACGAAATGCTTTATTTTGTATTATATTTATAATGTGTACATAATGTTTATTGTATAATATTTATATATATTCTGCAATATAAAAGTAGAAAACACCATTTGTTGATGGTTATTATAAATTCATGGTCTTTGCCATAATTCTTATTGTAATCTTCTTCTCCTGCTCCTACTGGCCGGCAACAGTAAAATAATATAACTGAAAACTTTTTAATGATATACAGGCAGGCCTCGCTTTCATCATTCCATAGTCTTATAAAATCTGTAATAATAGCGAGGCATGTCTCGAAGTTATTAGAGTATATAAACATAGAAAATAGTGGATATAATAACAATAACTACAATAAACATCAATATTATTACTCAGATTAGGTTATTAGAAGCAATATTGGTAGAGAAATTACTTTTTTATAACACATTTTTTAACAGTGATTGAATAAAAATTCATACATGATACAAGTATATAATATACTACTTTACAAGTGATTGATAATGAATTATGTTATAATAGAATTAGGTAGATATTGGTACTTTCTAGTGTTGCCTTTAATTATTTAAACGTAAAACTGTCCATGCTATTGTACTGTTCCATATTTTCGGGGGGAAAAACAGAGATAGGGGGGGGGAAAGGCTGAAAAAATGAAAAAAGGCATAAGATAGGGGGGAAAAAATAAAATGGGGGGGGGACAATAAAAAAATGGGGGAAAATATAAATGGGGGGGAAGGAAACGGAAAAAAAAAAAAAAAAATAAGCAGTGGTATCAACGCAGAGTACTAAACTAATCGAAGGGTAAACATTTTTTTGTGTTCATATGGAATTGTCCGGAATAAATCACTATACTTAATATTATTATGTATTTATACATGCCTATTAATGTAATAGTGAAAATATTGTGAAATATATCCCATATACACTTTTAAATACAAAATTAAGCAATTCGTGGACGAAATGTCCGTGGACGAATAGTCCGTAGACGAAATGTCCGTGGACGAAATGTCCTAGACCCATCCAACAGATATCACTTATCTATGACGATAAATTAATCTAAATCTTGATACTGTTAATTGTATCGGTGATTAATTGTGAAAAGAAGATATGAATTGGTATCACCTTGGAACCTCATTTGCACATATCTATGGAAAAATATAAGGATTCCAATATACACATTTATTTTAAGAAAAAAATATTTTGTTTCAGTTGCAATATTTTATTAGAAATTGCAATTAGAGATCATTTTTATTTATCATATAATATATATATAGATACAATAAATTACTATCCTAATTAGGATGCCTAATAATAAAAAATCATTTATAACTCAGAAACTGTTAGGTATAGAGAATAAAACTTATTTCAAAACATTTACTAGATTTTTGAATTTTATCTATAAATCACATTTAAGACTACATATACAAGCGGCCACATAGGTTTCAGTACAAGGATATTAGACCTTATTTGTTCACAATGCTTTCAGAAGAAACATGGATCGCTTTCTTCAAGCTATTTTATGAAAATGGATCGTCTATTGTGCTCACAGAGTTACTTTTCACTGTTTCTTTTGAAAGGGATTTTCTTGCTGAACCAAAACTCTGAGAAGGTGGATAAGAAAATTTGAAATCACAGGTTAGTAATATAACAAAGTAATGGGATGAAATGTTATGTGGACTTATTTTTTTATGATAGTTGAAGGTTACTAGTAACGAATCGGTTTTGGCCTATAAATATATTGAATTTGATGTTGCTCATGTTTGGAGACGAGTTGAAAAATATACATGAATAATGCTATTTAGTTTCGACACAATATTACTGTACTATAACCTCACCTAGCACTTTATATATAAATTTCAAAACCAACCTATGATCTGCTTCACTTTCCAACAATTTCTTTAATTTAATTCTAAAATAGTACCCTGAAACATATAGCATAGATTGTAACCTAAATTATGTCGGTAGAAACACTTAGAAATTTCCTGTTTCTCTCAGCCCAGCACTAATAATCTAATTACTAATTTAGCACTGAGCCGTCGCTGAAATTCGTACTCTCTAGTTCATCTAGTACTAGTAACCAGGGACGTCAAAGACAGAATTATTCAAGTGCCGTCAGAAACAGAATGATTAATTCTGTCCCGCTACATTAATTCCCTCATAATTTTAGGGATGAAATATTACCAAATCTATCTACTGCAAACCACCTCATCAAAATGGCTCTACTCGAAATAAAATAAACATTGGTAGAGTCATGTTAAGTCTTTATGAGGATGGCCTCGACAAGGAAACATTTAACATCAGTAGATCATCGCTGAGATTTGAAAAAATGGTATTAAACTATATAGTTACAAATTGCAACTAATCGAATAATTAAATGATACAGACTTTGCATGAAGCAAGGTTACAAGTTAAGGTAACAATGATGTCCTTAATAGGTTTATAATGAGTAACGAGGCCCAATTTCATCTTTCACGATATGTGAACAAATAAAATTGTCGTATCTGAGGGCAGCGACAACCTAACCTGAGAAACATTTGGTATCAACAAGATGACACCACGAGAGAAACAATAATCTTTTTAAATAATTTGTTCTGCAAAAAATGATCTCTTGGCCTAATCCACTGACCTAACCATACCCGCCTTTTTTCTATTTTGATACTCAAAGGAAAATGTTTACATTAATAAACCAAAAACAATCGCTAAATTAAAGAAAAACATCCAAGAAGAAATCAAAAAAATTAACGGCAATGAATTAATGAAAGATTCACAGATTTTGAAAAAACGTTAGAAGTGTGCCGTTGCAAAAACGGGCGTCACTTAACAGAGATTGTTTTCCACATTTAAATGTTATTTCTGAATAAAATTCATTAATCTAATAAATTTGTTGACATTAAGTTTTAACTTCTTTACCAAATAGTTTTTGAGCTACAGAAGTTTTTCAATGGGGCACTGGATTACTGGATGAATATTCAGAAATAAATTTTCACTGAAGATGGCACTCCAACCCATACATCAAATGTCACCCAAAAATGGTGACCATTTCAGTAGGTTTGGGGACAAAAATATTCTTCCGCCTTAAGTCCCTACATTAAAACAAAGAATTTGGTGATTTGGTGAACAGTTTCTACAGATTGGAAAGAGTGTGGTGATGAGAGACTAAGGTGATGATAGAGTGTGGTGATGAGAGAGTGTGGTGATGAGAGAGTGTGGTGATGAGAGAGTGTGGTGATGAAAGAGTGTGGTGATGAGAGAGTGTGGTGATGAGAGAGTGTGGTGATGAGAGAGAGTGGTGATGAAAGAGTGTGGTGATGAGAGAGTGTGGTGATGAGAGAGTGTGGTGATGAGAGAGTGTGGTGATGAGAGAGTGTGGTGATGAGAGAGTGTGGTGATGAGAGAGAGTGGTGATGAGAGAGTGTGGTGATGAAAGAGTGTGGTGATGAGAGAGTGTGGTGATGAGAGAGTGTGGTGATGAGAGAGAGTGGTGATGAAAGAGTGTGGTGATGAGAGAGTGTGGTGATGAGAGAGTGTGGTGATGAGAGAGTGTGGTGATGAGAGAGTGTGGTGATGAGAGAGTGTGGTGATGAGAGAGTGTGGTGATGAGAGAGTGTGGTGATGAGAGAGTGTGGTGATGAGAGAGTGTGGTGATGAGAGAGTGTGGTGATGAGAGAGTGTGGTGTTGCCAAGTTTGTTGTATGGAAGTAGTGTGTTTTGATGGAAAGTGAGTGATATTGAGACACTGCGACAATGTGTGTAGGTGAGTGTATGGGGCCCATCATCTGCACCTCTTGTAACTCTACCGGGTGAGGTGGGGCCTTCAGGTATGAGAGCAAGAGATATGAAGCCGAAGTGGAATTATGAGAAGCATGTGAATAGTGAAGAGCATGAATTGTTAATAAAGATGTATGAGATATGTGTGAGTGGACAAGTAAATGGTTAGAGACTGTGAAAGTGCATTGAGAGAGAGTGAATGAGTTGGATGATATGGATAATGAAAATGTATAAAGAGAAACGTCTATGCATGGGAGAATGATAGGTGGAGTTGGGACAAATAGTTCATCCCTGAAGTGAGATCAGGGATGAAGGGCCGATAGAATGACTGGGGATCTGTTTTGCTGTATAGATGTAGGAGTAATAGTCTGAGGCTAAAGTGGAGAGAGAGATATGTGAATGGAAATGTTAATTGTGTTGCGTGTGACTTGGGAGTGGTAGAGAGTTTTGAGCACTTTTTGTGTGTTAATGGTAGGAGTGTGTGAGAAGGGGATTTGGAACGAGTGGTGTTAGTGTGGAAGATCAGTTGTTTTGAAGTGGTTTAAAAAAGAAGTAAATTACGCCTGATCACTCTCAAAATATAATCAAATGGTTCCTGTATAATATCCAATTGTCATACCAAATTTCAGGCAATTTGGTTGAATACTTTTGAGTTATACGAATAACAAGATTACAAATAAATAAATAATGCCGATAAAAACATAATCTTGCGAAGGAATTTACCTTCGCAGATTGCGGAAGTAATGTTTTATGCGGTATTTTTTAAATTTATTATATTATTCATCATAATTATGGTTTGTTCATTTTTTCCTATTCAATTATTAACAAACTAACTAACTAACTAGTTATGAATGTGTTTACAACCAATATATTATTAATAAATTTTAATAATAAAGACTCTCTATTATATAACATGTTTACCACAAACTTCATTCGGTATACACTATATATATGTAAATATATATATACAGCACAATTCATTGCTCTATCAGCCCTAATTATATAAATAGAGAAATCATTGATAGCCTCTGTTCCAATTAAATATCAATTTATGGAATATTCCAGGTACTTACTGTCACTCTATTCATTCTCAGTCCCTTTGTATAAGAATTATTATAAGTCATTCAATAGATTCATCCCCAGGAAACAAGACTACATTCAGGGGAATTGAGATGGAGAACCGCGCTTCCGCTTCAAATCCCACATCCGAAAAGATGGCGAGCGAATGTTCGAATTGTATTCAAAAGAAAGCACATCCTCATGCAACTTGAAGCGAACACTTGTCAGTATATTTGCTGAAGTGTGAGTTACATTAAACAACTTTCGAAATATATGACATTTTAACTTAAGGTAAGATTTTATATATACAGAAACACCCTGCTTTTATTATGTCTCAAACTTAGGACACTCGAAATAAGTGTGGGACATGTCTCGCTTATATTTCTTCTGATTTAGAAAATATTTTAAGAGTAATTTTTATAATTTGGTTGGTTGTTTTCAGTTGCTTTGTTCGTCGTAATTTATGCAGGTGGCATAAACTAAAATTTGTTTATGGTAAATAACATACATTTCTATCACTTAATTTTAATAAAATGATTTTTCATCTATCTTACCTGCATAAGTTACGGTGAAAACAACTCAAAGGTACCTCCACTCCATTTTTTTATTTCTCTATTCATTAGAACCAAGGTTACTGATTATAAAACTGCAAACCATTTCAAATTTGGTTCTATAGTTTCATTATAATATGTAATTTAAGATTTGTTTCCGTTTTTCTACTACACCTCTGAATGTCAAGCGAAGAAACAGCCCCATGTGCGGTAGGCTACTAGATCCGACAAATTCAAAACAATAACAAAGCTGATTCCAAGATAATGGATCCTTATAACGAATCCAAGTAGCTACCTAATTAAGTATTTCTTACTAATAGTTTCCATAACATTTTTCCTATCTAGAGAACTGTTCATTTTAAAACACTGCATTTGAATAGGTATGTACTTCGTGTATACGAACGAACATACCTACTCAATTATGGGGCCTTTATCTTCTAATGAATCTCAGAATGAAAAAAAGCGAAATGTGAATATTTCTTATATAATTAATTGTGAACAGAATTCTTGATCGATTTAAATTCTGCTTACTGTTATATGTTATATAACCTTAGCTCTACATATTTAAAGCATTTCCAGATTTTTTTTGATTCAGAGTGGAGAGGACCTTTAACTGAAAACGACCAACCAAATTACCAAAGTTATACTTAAAATATTTTCTATACCAGGAGAAATAAAAGCGAGGCATGTCCCACACTTATTGTAATGTCATAAATCTGAGTCGTTATATGAACCGTGTATGCTTGTTAACTTATTTATCCGTTTTCCCACATCAACTGAAAAAAATGTTGGCATTATATTTGAGAGAATAATCAGCTTGGGGAACAATTTGTAATCAGGGGGCGTACCGAATTGTGCAGTACAACAAGCTAGCGGACTATACTGCTTCATATCAAAATATAAAAGTCAGAATTGTTAGATATCACACGATTTTGTTTACCTAAAAATGATCTTTGTTAATTCAAATTTCAATCAATTAACAATATTGTAACTGTGTATTATCAGTGTCAGTATAGTGCAAACATCTGGTAAGTTTAAACTTTATATTAGAAGTTTGTTGGTGTATTTCAGTTGCAGGGGCAAATCTAGTACATATAAGTACTTCTTTTTACAATTTTTTAATCGTGATAGTATTGAATTGTTTTATGTTAGACAACACGCGATTAATAGCATAATAATAATTTGAAGTACCTACTCTATACCTTTTCCATGTCGATTTGAGACAAAAAAAGAGTGAATTTGGTTGAAGTGAAAATAAAAATTGAATGCGAAATTTAATCGATTACATTGATTTTATGAGAAAACTACCAATCACCAGACACTACCATGGAATGGGTAGTGTCCGGTGATTGGGTAGTGTCCGGTGATTGGGTAGTGTCTGGTGATTGGGTAGTGTCTGGTGATTGGGTAGTGTCTGGTGATTGGGTAGTGTCTGGTGATTGGGTAGTGTCCGGTGATTGGGTAGTGTCTGGTGATTGGGTAGTCTCTGGTGATTGGGTAGTGTCTGGTGATTGGCTGTCTGGTGATTGGGTAGTGTCTGGTGATTGGGTAGTGTCCGGTGATTGGGTAGTGTCTGGTGATTGGGTAGTGTCTGGTGATTGGGTAGTGTCTGGTGATTGGGTAGTGTCTGGTGATTGGGTAGTGTCCGGTGATTGGGTAGTGTCTGGTGATTGGGTAGTCTCTGGTGATTGGGTAGTGTCTGGTGATTGGCTGTCTGGTGATTGGGTAGTGTCCGGTGATTGGGTAGTGTCCGGTGATTGGGTAGTGTCTGGTGATTGGGTAGTGTCCGGTGATTGGGTAGTCTCTGGTGATTGGGTAGTGTCTGGTGATTGGCTGTCTGGTGATTGGGTAGTGTCTGGTGATTGGCTGTCTGGTGATTGGGTAGTGTCTGGTGATTGGCTGTCTGGTGATTGGGTAGTGTCCGGTGATTGGGTAGTGTCTGGGGATTGGGTAGTGTCTGGTGATTGGGTAGTCTCTGGTGATTGGGTAGTGTCTGGTGATTGGTTGTCTGGTGATTGGGTAGTGTCTGGTGATTGGGTAGTCTCTGGTGATTGGGTAGTGTCTGGTGATTGGCTGTCTGGTGATTGGGTAGTGTCTGGTGATTGGCTGTCTGGTGATTGGGTAGTGTCCGGTGATTGGGTAGTATCTGGTGATTGGGTAGTGTCCGGTGATTGGGTAGTCTCTGGTGATTGGGTTGTGTCTGGTGATTGGCTGTCTGGTGATTGGGTAGTGTCTGGTGATTGGCTGTCTGGTGATTGGGTAGTGTCCGGTGATTGGGTAGTGTCTGGGGATTGGGTAGTGTCTGGTGATTGGGTAGTCTCTGGTGATTGGGTAGTGTCTGGTGATTGGTTGTCTGGTGATTGGGTAGTGTCTGGTGATTGGGTAGTGTCTGGTGATTGGGTAGTATCTGGTGATTGGGTAGTGTCCGGTGATTGGGTAGTGTCTGGTGATTGGGTAGTGTCTGGTGATTGGGTAGTGTCTGGTGATTGGGTAGAGTCTGGTGATTGGGTAGTGTCTGGTGATTGGCTGTCTGGTGATTGGGTAGTGTCTGGTGATTGGCTGTCTGGTGATTGGGTAGTGTCTGGTGATTGGCTGTCTGGTGATTGTGTAGTGTCTGGTGATTGGCTGTCTGGTGATTGGGTAGTGTCTGGTGATTGGGTAGTGTCTGGTGATTGGCTGTCTGGTGATTGGGTAGTGTCTGGTGATTGGCTGTCTGGTGATTGGATAGTGTCTGGTGATTGGCTGTCTGGTGATTGGGTAGTGTCTGGTGATTGGCTGTCTGGTGTAATATTGTGATGTCAGAAAACGTCAAAATTGTTAATTTACGAATAATTAAGGTACATTGTTTAATTTTAGTGAGACACTTAATATTTGTTTGGAAAGTAAAATAATTTTATTAAAACTAATGTAAAAAAAAATGAATTGAATATTTGTTTAAAACAAATTAAATTTTACAAGTTAAATTGATATAATTTTTTTGATGGTTTAAAACAAAAATATCACAATATGTTAAGTTCAGTTTTGATGTGTATTCATACTATTTTTGATGTTATATGTAAGTTTGAAATATTTTATATACATAGTATATTTTCTTTTTTGGATTTCTGAAGACTCTATTTAATATCGACATTCATAAAAAAAGAGGGGAAGAAACGAATTATTATTAAATAAATGTTTAAAATTCTTGCAGTTATAGGTTAGATGTTTATGATTGTTCAATTTGAATTTTAGAATTTTTCAATTTGAGTTTTAATATTTTGAATTTTAGGATTGATTAAAATGGGATTTATGTTTTTAAATTTTAGAATTGTTTAATTGAAAATGAAGTTTTGAAATATATATTTTAAAAATCATTTTCAATTTAAATGGAAGGGGGAGATATGTGATGTAATGATTTAATATAGTCAGTACGTCATTAGTATGTCACTATAAAAGTAAGCTTTGTAGAATGAATAAGTTAGTTCGTAGGCAGACATCGAGTTAGCAATTGGCTCGCATGAGATACACATCTAATCTCAAGTCTTAGTTAGTGAGACCATTACTTGTGAGTGTTTTAGTGAAGTGCACAGTGCAGTTATATTTGCTTGACAATAGAATATAATCTCTTTAAAGTTTTATTTAAACTCATTATTATCCTAAATACAGTTAAGCATGGACCAGAGGCCTGAGGTCGGAACCATATTGGCAAGGTGGTTCTAGGGCATGGGACCATGAGTATTTAGTAGAAAGAGATATATTGAGAAAAAGGAATCTGAAAGAAAAGATACAGAGTAAGATTCTAATCACACGTAACCCATATCGTGGACCGTTATAAGGTTTCACAGTTGATGAGATAACCCACAGGGGGAACCATCACAATACTTAATCCGTTTGACTTGAAATACCTAGATATTTAGCAACAAAATTGCTTAAATAATTTTAACTGAAACATGCTTTTTATTATTCTTTATTAAACTTAAATAATTGCTTTCTAGCCACACTTTAATTACATTATTTAATTAGTCTGGGTAAATAATGACTTTAAATGTATGTAATTATTCGTGACGATCGCGTGATGAAGGCTGAGAGTTTCTCTCCAAGAACAAAAGTTAGGATGAGTCGTCATTTAAATTTTTATATGTTTTTAATTAACCCTTTATACCATGCATTAATTTGAGCGTCTTAAAACAAGAATGTTTTTCTTATAATAGGGTAAGAAGCAAATGTATATTGGGAAAGTATCATATTAAACAATAAAAAATAATAATTATTTTTAATTTAGACATTCCACAATTGCGCTCAAAAAAAAAAAAAAGAAAATACGTCAAAATGCATCACTTGAAAGGAACATATAAAGGGTTAATAACTCATTATCAAAATAAATCGAAACCAGAGAACTATTTTATTATAATTGTTGCATATTTGTCCATTTCAAGCTTCAATAGTGTATCAAATATAACAGCAATGCCCCACTATTGGGTAATTTCAAATCACTCCCCATTACCCCCCCCCCTGGTATTTAGTTAGCCAGTCTCTCGTACAAACAAACTCTCTAACTTTGTGCCGTAGAAGTTAGGCTCAAAAACAAACTTCCAAGACACTATTTCCACAGAAATGACTCGGGAACTTTATGCCATTTTATAATCAACATTTATAATAATTTATTCAGTACATTATGAATATTTTCTCCATAGTTTATGAAAAGTTAGAATTCTCAAAATAGGCTCCAGTGTCTTTTTTTTTATCTTGGTAAATTTTAGAGCAGTGCCACCTAGTGTCTGGGCCTGACCAATAGTCATTATCTCTTGCAATAGCTTAGATCCATTCTATAACAGCAGATAAAGCGCTGCGTTTTCACCGCCTGGTTTACGCCTATTCAATTAATCACGGTTAAATGAACGAAAATCATATATGCAGTCTACAAGCGTTTCTACCGCCTTCCATCCATTTAACCGTGATTAATGAAAGAGGCGTAAGCTTGGCGATGAAAACGCGTCGTTTTATCTGCTTGTAAAGAATGGGCCATACCACCCCTTTCACGCGGGCTTTTTTCAAGGCGCGGCAAAAAACTGCAGCATTAAAAACGCCAATCTAAGCAGGTAGACAAAAAACATACGTTTATTATAGTCTTACCGTTTTAATAAGTATTTTTTTGCTGCGGCATGGGAAAAAGCCGGTGTGAAAGAGGCCTGTAAAATGTGACAGTTTAAATGTGACATTTAAAATGTGACATTTAAAATGTGACATTTAAAATGTGACATTTAAAATGTGACATTTAAAATGTGACATTTAAAATGTGACATTTAAAATATGACACTTTAAATGTGACATTTAAAATGTGACATTTAAAATGTGACATTTAAAATGTGACATTTAAAATGTGACATTTAAAATATGACAGTTTAAATGTGACATTTTAAATTTGACATTTTAAATGTGACATTAAAAATGTGACATTTAAAATGTGACATTTAAAATGTGACATTTAAAATGTGACATTTAAAATGTGACATTTAAAATGTGACATTTAAAATGTGACATTTAAAATGTGACATTTAAAATGTGACATTTAAAATGTGACATTTATAATGTGACATTTAAAATGTGACATTTAAAATAAGACATTTAAAATAAGACATTTAAAATAAGACATTTAAAATGTTACATTTAAAATGTTACCTTTAAAATGTTACATTTAAAATGTGACATTTAAGATGTGACATTTAAAATAAGACATTTAAATTAAGACATTTAAAATAAGACATTTAAAATAAGACATTTAAAATATGACATTTAAAATGTGACATTTAAAATGTGACATTGAAAATGTGACATTTAAGATGTGACATTTAAAATAAGACATTTAAAATAAGACATTTAAAATAAGACATTTGAAATGTGACAGTTTAAAATGTGACATTTAAAATGTGACTTCTGATGTTTATTAATTATTCACATGGCGTTAGAATAATTAAATATTGCAGTGCATAAATCAATCGAATGAATAAATGATTAAACATTTCAACATTCAATAAATGACATTCGAATACGAACATCTAAACATTATTTTGCAATATTAATTAATAGAACGTGTGAATATAGTGAAGGATTTATTCATCCTATTGATTTAGAAACAAATTAGTGGAGAAATTGGAACGAAGGGATTTGGAGTCTGGTAGTGAAATGGGTACGATTTTTATTATTATTTAATTTAACTTTTAGTTATTATAGTCACAATAATCAATTAGTTTTCTGGTCTTTAACGAAGTAGTTTTGAACCAAATTAAGTAAACTCAGTGGAAAATTATTGTGGTTTAAATTAAACCATAATAGCTGTTAATTCTAAATTAACAGTTTTAATTTTTAGTTGAGATTATTGTCGGCAAGATCTTCGATGATATTATTTGATATAAACAATGTACTCAATGAGGTAAATTTGCATATAATATAGGTTTATTTTATCACTATAGTAGGTTATAATGGACGGCACAGTACCATCACAATGCAAACAGTTCATCTTAGATGATCCCACTATAATATGTTCAGAGCATTTTACCCATTTGCGCTATCTAAAGATTGCGCTGCACTTTTTTAAGATAATGAAATTGCGTTAATTACATGTTTATTGGTCATTCAATGCTGTCGGTTACTGCACAGTTTGCTGTTGTACACATCGTTACCAAAGGTAACAAGTGAAAAACATAAATATAAAACATTTATAGATAATAAATGTAAATGGTCCCAGTTTCTGTGCTGAAATTAACAGGGGATACAATGGGAATAGATTCTTTAGATGACTATGGAAAATGTGAATAGAAAAGGAAAATGTATTTTATAATATAGTATTTGATAATATGTATGTAAAGGTGAATAAAAAGGAATACACGTTTAAAAAACTCAAATTGTTTAATATTGGCCTGATCACTTTTGTGATTTATCAATAAAGATTATTATTTTCATTGTAACTGGTCCATTTCATTGCTTTCAAACATTCATTCAGCCGTATGGACTAAAACTTATTTTGAATGTTTTCCATAAAACTACATACAAAAATGCCAGGAATGCCAAATATGATAAAAAACGCGCAACCAACCAGAGCGCAATCTCGAAATTACCGCGATCGCAAATCTGCACAATTCATGACCTATGTTAACCCCAACTTCCCGAGAACTGTGTTCTAGTATTCAAATAGAGATGCGTTCTACCCTAACATATACAACCTAACAGGGTAATTTGTACATAGATTATAGTTACTAAATATCTTGACTGTCATATTATAGCTAAAGTGAATGCCTATTTCTTATATTCATTATTATTCATACTGTAACAGTATAAAATTAACTCTGGTTTAACATTCTCGAGATTATTTCTCACAAAATTTAGAAATTTATGCGCTGATATTAGAATTCTTTTCAGAGGTTGAATGACATTATTTTTGCAAGTAAAGGACATTTTAGTCTAATGACTCTGATTCACGAAAGCTTATTGAAGTTTCAGGGCTCCACTCCATGCAATTATGGCCCTTATTGCTTCGCTAGCCACATTTGTTACTGAAAAACTCTCTCCAATTACACTATCGGAATTATTATTTATATCTTCCAATTTGGTGGCACTGAAAACCAGAAATGGGACAGAAATTCCTTTAGGTCTTTTTTGGAAAAAAATCCATTTTTGGTGAGTTAGAGAGCAGGGTAACTACATTTTGGTGGATTGTAGGTCATAGTAACTACATTTTGGTGAATTGTAGGTCATAGTAACTACATTTTGGTGAATTGTAGGTCATAGTAACTACATTTTGGTGGATTGTAGGTCATAGTAACTACATTTTGGAGGATTGTAGGTCATAGTAACTACATTTTGGTGGATTGTAGGTCATAGTAACTACATTTTGGTGGATTGTAGGTCATAGTAACTACATTTTGGTGGATTGTAGGTCATAGTAACTACATTTTGGTGGATTGTAGGTCATAGTAACTACATTTTGGTGGATTGTAGGTCATAGTAACTACATTTTGGTGGATTGTAGGTCATAGTAACTACATTTTGGTGGATTGTAGGGCATAGTAACTACATTTTGGTGGATTGTAGGTCATAGTAACTACATTTTGGTGGATTGTAGGTCATAGTAACTTCATTTTGGTGGATTGGAGAACATGGTAACTAAATTTTTATTGAAATGGAGAATATAGAAAATAATTTTAGTGAATTGGAGAACTTAGTAAATCATTATAGTGAAGTAAGTATATAAAATGTCACTTGGTGATGTAACTGATGGTGAAATTTATGAAGTTAAGCACTTCATTGCCCCCTTATCTCAATGGTGACATTATGTCGGTCA
This sequence comes from Caprella mutica, assembly GCA_947561585.1. NCBI lineage: Eukaryota > Metazoa > Arthropoda > Malacostraca > Amphipoda > Caprellidae > Caprella > Caprella mutica. The sequence goes on from CANNZV010001680.1 coordinate 129,477, forward strand.
TTAAAGCTTACAACGGGTTAATAAAGAAATAAAAAGGCGGCAAAAGCCTTGGCAGATTTCTTCGCTTGGAGAAATATCGCAAAATATTAGGACACATTTTCACAATTGTTAGTACTAATAACTTGTGATTTATTAGTTAGGCTCTCGATACACTAATGTCCTAATTGATACAGCAAGGCAAGATGTATCAAGCAGCCGATACGTTAGATGCGGAGGCGCCGAGTCGCGTGCCGTTTCAAAATAATTTCAACTTTTAAGCGCATATTGAAAATCAATGGAAAAATATCGGCAAAATTGTCAATATACTTATAGCATGAGAGGGAAAATATGGATGTAATTTGCGAACAAAATAAGCCTTGTTGTGAGTAGCGCACTATAACTAGTGCAAATTGGTACTCACACGAACTAGAGTAAGTTACGAATTATCGGTCGGTCTCACATCTTCGTTCATATAAGAAACACGACAATAATAATATATTATTTAATTTTGATACCTAGCTACAAGTATCATGGACAACAATAAAAATTAAATAATTATTATTATTTTTTTTTTCTCAATTGACCGAAGATGTGAAACAGACCGATAATTCGTAACTTACCCTACTAGTTTTTAACAGCGTCACTAGGTACCATTTCTTTGGTACATCTTCTCCACATTGGTTCATATCTACTGTACCAGTGGCTATGCTATCACCGTTCAATTTTCTTTATCGTTTTAACACGTATCCGAATAATCAATTTAGATATCGGAAAGGGGAAACGATATTGAATATACTTTCCTACCATATAGAATATCTTTTCCATTATTAATATTTCCGCTTGCATTGCACTAACTAGATACAAAGTCATAAGGGATGTTGTAGAGCAGCGCATTGCACTAACTAGATACAAAGTCATTAGGGATGTTGTAGAGCAGCGTATTGCACTAACTAGATACAAAGTCATTAGGGATGTTGTAGAGCAGCGTATTGCACTAACTAGATACAAAGTCATTAGGGATGTTGTAGAGCAGCGTATTGCACTAACTAGATACAAAGTCATTAGGGATGTTGTAGAGCAGCGTATTGCACTAACTAGATACAAAGTCATAAGGGATGTTGTAGAGCAGCGTATTGCACTAACTAGATACAAAGTCATAAGGGATGTTGTAGAGCTGCGCATTGTATTAACTAGATACAAAGTCATAAGGGATGTTGTAGAGCTGCGCATTGTATTAACTAGATACAAAGTCAAAAGGGATGTTGTAGAGCTGCGCATTGTATTAACTAGATACAAAGTCATAAGGGATGTTGTAGAGCAGCGTATTGCACTAACTAGATACAAAGTCATAAGGGATGTTGTAGAGCTGCGCATTGTATTAACTAGATACAAAGTCATAAGGGATGTTGTAGAGCTGCGCATTGTATTAACTAGATACAAAGTCAAAAGGGATGTTGTAGAGCTGCGCATTGTATTAACTAGATACAAAGTCATAAGGGATGTTGTAGAGCTGCGCATTGTATTAACTAGATACAAAGTCATAAGGGATGTTGTAGAGCAGCGCATTGTATTAACTAGATACAAAGTCAAAAGGGATGTTGTAGAGCTGCGCATTGTATTAACTAGATACAAAGTCATAAGGGATGTTGTAGAGCTGGGCATTGTATTAACTAGATACAAAGTCATTAGGGATGTTGTAGAGCTGCGCATTGACTTTTTTCAGATTTTTTGGTTGAGAAGGAAGAGTATTAAATTCCAGAACGAAAATAGAGACTCTAAAAATGTATTTAGGATATTCAGTGTATTCATATTTGAAATCTATGATGTGATGGGTGATGCAGTAGATGGTGTGATGGGTAATGCAGTAGATAGTGTGATGGGTAATGCAGTAGATAGTGTGACGGGTAATGCAGTAGATGGTGTGATGGGTAATGCAGTAGATAGTGTGATGGGTAATGCAGTAGATTGTGTGATGGGTAATGCAGTAGATTGTGTGATGGGTAATGCAGTAGATAGTGTGATGGGTAATGCAGTAGATTGTGTGATGGGTAATGCAGTAGATTGTGTGATGGGTAATGCAGTAGATAGTGTGATGGGTAATGCAGTAGATAGTGTGATGGGTAATGCAGTAAATAGTGTGACGGGTAATGCAGTAGATGGTGTGATGGGTAATGCAGTAGATAGTGTGATGGGTAATGCAGTAGATTGTGTGATGGGTAATGCAGTAGATGGTGTGATGGGTAATGCAGTAGATAGTGTGATGGGTAATGCAGTAGATTGTGTGATGGGTAATGCAGTAGATTGTGTGATGGGTAATGCAGTAGATTGTGTGATGGGTAATGCAGTAGATAGTGTGATGATGGGTAATGCAGTAGATAGTGTGATGGGTAATGCAGTAGATAGTGTGATGGGTAATGCAGTAGATTGTGTGATGGGTAATGCAGTAGATTGTGTGATGGATAATGCAGTAGATAGTGTGATGGGTAATGCAGTAGATAGTGTGATGGGTAATGCAGTAGATTGTGTGATGGGTAATGCAGTAGATAGTGTGATGGGTAATGCAGTAGATAGTGTGATGGGTAATGCAGTAGATAGTGTGATGGGTAATGCAGTAGATTGTGTGATGGGTAATGCAGTAGATTGTGTGATGGGTAATGTAGTAGATTGTGTGATGGGTAATGCAGTAGATTGTGTGATGGGTAATGCAGTAGATAGTGTGATGGGTAATGCCGTAGATAGTGTGATGGGTAATGCAGTAGATAGTGTGATGGGTAATGCAGTAGATAGTGTGATGGGTAATGCAGTAGATAGTGTGATGGGTAATGCAGTAGATAGTGTGATGGGTAATGCAGTAGATAGTGTGATGGGTAATGCAGTAGATTGTGTGATGGGTAATGCAGTAGATTGTGTGATGGGTAATGTAGTAGATTGTGTGATGGGTAATGCAGTAGATTGTGTGATGGGTAATGCAGTAGATAGTGTGATGGGTAATGCCGTAGATAGTGTGATGGGTAATGCAGTAGATAGTGTGATGGGTAATGCAGTAGATAGTGTGATGGGTAATGCAGTAGATAGTGTGATGGGTAATGCAGTAGATTGTGTGATGGGCAATGCAGTAGATTGTGTGATGGGTAATGCAGTAGATAGTGTGATGGGTAATGCAGTAGATAGTGTGATGGGAAATGCAGTAGATTGTGTGATGGGTAATGCAGTAGATAGTGTGATGGGTAATGCAGTAGATAGTGTGATGGGAAATGCAGTAGATAGTGTGATGGGTAATGCAGTAGATTGTGTGATGGGCAATGCAGTAGATTGTGTGATGAGAAATGCAGTAGATAGTGTGATGGGTAATGCAGTAGATAGTGTGATGGGAAATGCAGTAGATTGTGTGATGGGTAATGTAGTAGATAGTGTGATGGGAAATGCAGTAGATTGTGTGATGGGTAATGCAGTAGATAGTGTGATGGGAAATGCAGTAGATTGTGTGATGGGTAATGCAGTAGATTGTGTGATGGGTAATGCAGTAGATAGTGTGATGGGAAATGCAGTAGATTGTGTGATGGGTAATGCAGTAGATAGTGTGATGGGTAATGCAGTAGATAGTGTGATGGGTAATGCAGTAGATTGTGTGATGGGTAATGCAGTAGATAGTGTGATGGGTAATGCAGTAGATAGTGTGATGGGTAATGCAGTAGATAGTGTGATGGGTAATGCAGTAGATAGTGTGATGGGTAATGCAGTAGATAGTGTGATGGGTAATGCAGTAGATAGTGTGATGGGTAATGCAGTAGATAGTGTGATGGGTAATGTAGTAGATAGTGTGATGGGTAATGCAGTAGATAGTGTGATGGGTAATGCAGTAGATAGTGTGATGGGTAATGCAGTAGATAGTGTGATGGGTAATGCAGTAGATAGTGTGATGGGTAATGCAGTAGATAGTGTGATGGGTAATGTAGTAGATAGTGTGATGGGTAATGTAGTAGATAGTGTGATGGGTAATGCAGTAGATAGTGTGATGGGAAATGCAGTAGATAGTGTGATGGGTAATGTAGTAGATAGGGTTCTAGGTAAATTGCTCGAAAACAATTGCTCGAAAGACAATTGCTCGAAAACAATTGCTCGAAAAACAATTGCTCGAATGAACAATTGCTCGAAAGAACAATTGCTCGAAAGACAATTGCTCGAAAAACAATTGCTCGAACGAACAATTGCTCGAATGAACAATTGCTCGAATTATAAAATTACACAGTTTTCGATTTTATAAGTCAGTTATTCATGAAGTGGAGCTGCACCTAACAATCATTGTTTCTTTTTAGTAATTGATCATTAATCATTCTATAAATGATTTTAATTATTACTCATTCTGCATAATCTTTTTTTAGACCGTTTGTGTGATCTCGTATGTAACATGTGAATTGAAATCATGTGGCGAATCACTACTATTCATGTTTTTTTTATCAAAAAAAAAATTCATAGATTAATTAAAACTCTGCCATAACTTTGAGTTATTTACAGATATGCATACAGATATGCTAGTAATAAATAAAAAAGTTTTCGGATTTATGATAAAAAAAAACATGAATAGAAGTGATTCACAACATGATTTCAATTGACATGTTACATAAGAGAGGACACAAACTGTCTAAAAAAAGATTATACAGAATGAGTAATAATTAAAATTATTTATAGTATGGTTAATGATCAATTACTAAAAAGAAACAAGGACTGTTAGGTGCAGCTCCACTTCATGTATAACTGACTTTTATGAAATCGAAAACTGTGCAATTTTATAATTCGAGCAATTTGGTTGATTCGAGCAATTTGATAATTCGAGCAATTGTTCATTCGAGCAATTGTTCCTTCGAGCAATTGTTTTTCGAGCAATTGTCTTTCGAGCAATTGTTCTTTCGAGCAATTGTTCATTCGAGCAATTGTTTTTCGAGCAATTGTTTTCGAGCAATTGTCTTTCGAGCAATTGTTTTCGAGCAATTTACCGGCTACCAGTAGATAGTGTGATGGGTAATGCAGTAGATAGTGTGATGGGAAATGCAGTAGATAGTGTGATGGGTAATGCAGTAGATAGTGTGATGGGTAATGTAGTAGATAGTGTGATGGGTAATGCAGTAGATAGTGTGATGGGAAATGCAGTAGATAGTGTGATGGGTAATGTAGTAGATAGTGTGATGGGTAATGCAGTAGATAGTGTGATGGGTAATGCAGTAGATAGTGTGATGGGAAATGCAGTAGATAGTGTGATGGGTAATGTAGTAGATAGTGTGATGGGAAATGCAGTAGATAGTGTGATGGGTAATGTAGTAGATAGTGTGATGGGTAATGCAGTAGATAGTGTGATGGGAAATGCAGTAGATAGTGTGATGGGTAATGCAGTAGATAGTGTGATGGGTAATGTAGTAGATAGTGTGATGGGAAATGCAGTAGATAGTGTGATGGGTAATGCAGTAGATAGTGTGATGGGTAATGTAGTAGATAGTGTGATGGGTAATGCAGTAGATAGTGTGATGGGAAATGCAGTAGATAGTGTGATGGGAAATGCAGTAGATAGTGTGATGGGAAATGCAGTAGATAGTGTGATGGGTAATGCAGTAGATAGTGTGATGGGTAATGTAGTAGATAGTGTGATGGGTAATGCAGTAGATAGTGTGATGGGAAATGCAGTAGATAGTGTGATGGGAAATGCAGTAGATAGTGTGATGGGTAATGCAGTAGATAGTGTGATGGGTAATACAGTAGATAGTGTGATGGGTAATGCAGTAGATAGTGTGATGGGTAATGCAGTAGATAGTGTGATGGGTAATGCAGTAGATAGTGTGATGGGTAATGCAGTAGATAGTGTGATGGGTAATGTAGTAGATAGTGTGATGGGTAATGCAGTAGATAGTGTGATGGGTAATGCAGTAGATAGTGTGATGGGAAATGCAGTAGATAGTGTGATGGGTAATGCAGTAGATAGTGTGATGGGTAATGCAGTAGATAGTGTGATGGGTAGTTAAATATGGTTCTTATTATTAGGAGTATAACTATTTACTCACAGACTGTAAATAAATTACGTATTTTTATACGCATGTCAGTTATTTTACATATGACAATATGTCACGTATATAATTCAAATTAGCCTAATATCAGAGTAATAGAAGTCTTACTTAAATTACATGAATCAATATCTTGAACATTATAAATGTTCATTCAATTTACATCTCATAAAACATGAACTTTGAAGGTCCAGGCAACCGAGTGTCATAATATTTATTACTTATCTTACTAAATTAGTCGATAGTTGGGCATTTTTTATGTCTTCGTATGATACAGTTCGACTCATATCATTTTAAAGATGTAAATCAATTAAAGGATTCAAGTCTAAAAATACCAACCGATGACAGTGTCGATAAGCAGTGTTTCAAATAATTGTTGTTTAACACATTTTGACAGTAATTAAATAGAGGTTTAGTTTTACTCATTTTGGTAGTAAATAGAGGTTTAGTTTTACCCATTCTGACGGTAAATAGAGGTTTTCTTTTACCCATTTTGACGGTAAATAGAGGTTTAGTTTTACCCATTCTGACGGTAAATAGAGGTTTTCTTTTACCCATTTTGACGGTAAATAGAGGTTTAGTTTTACCCATTCTGACGGTAAATAGAGGTTTTATTTTACCCATTTTGACGGTAAATAGAGGTTTAGTTTTACACATTTTGACGGTAAGTAGAGAATTTCTTTTACACATTTTGACGGTAAATAGAGGTTTTATTTTACCCATTTTGACGGTAAATAGAGGTTTTATTTTACCCATTTTGACGGTAAATAGAGGTTTTCTTTCACCCATTTTGACGGTAAATAGAGGTTTAGTTTTACCCATTCTGACGGTAAATAAAGGTTTTGTTTTACCCATTTTGACGGTAAATAGAG
>CANNZV010001681.1:0-136270 GCA_947561585.1 Caprella mutica
CTCATGACCGGGGGGGCTCATGACCTACACCCCTTCTACATAGGCTAGGCAGTTACTGCGCTGTCCTCAGAATAGGGTAAGTTCCAAATTATCAGGCGATTTCAAATTTTCGGTCACGTATGAAATATAGTATATAGCTACCTAATAGCTAATTAAAATAAAAGTTAATTTAATATAGTTTTTCTTACGCGACCGAAAATGTGGAGCCGTCAGATATTTCGGAACTTATCCTAGTATCTTAAGTAAAGTGGTCTGATAATCTATATATTTTAAAACTAGTTGGTGTACCTATAGGTAGGGTTACACAGCCAAATTCGGTTCTTTGATTTCTAATTGTGACCCTATTAAGAGAGTCTCAAAATCATTCTGAAATTAGTTTAGCTATATACTGAATTGTTGAACATCATAATTTAAGCTCAATTTATGATAGGTTCTATTCATTTCACGAGTGCCTTGAAGTCATGATGGTTATTAATGTTTCTGAGATAAGAGACCGCAGTTAGTTAAAGTGCTGCAATTTACCTACTTGACCCTAGTTTTCTATGACTGGGAGAACTCCATCCAGGGAGGTAGTCGGAGGAGAACACCGTCCAGGGATTTAGCAGGGAGAACTCCAACCAGAGGTGAGCCTTTTGATATATTATACTTTCTTGGTATTTAATTAAAGTCTACATTATGAGTGTATAATGAACAAAATTATGAGGATTAGCTAGAAAAATCCATTGCATTTATTAGAGCTAAATTTATACTGCATCTGAAGATTTATAATTAGTTTAACATTTTATATAAATAATTTAATTACCTATATGAAAGAATTCTCAGTTAATAATTCTTTTCATTTCTTTATTAATATATGGTTTTCTATATTTTCTGAATCTACTTTCAGATCTTGATGAAGAATTGATGAAGTAGATCAACGTCATCAACTATCGGAGTCCTCTTCAATTCCTTTGAATGGTTCAGGAACAATTATGCTAGGTCAAAGTAAGTATTTGAAAATATTAGATGATTTCTAAATATGTATTTGCAATATGATTAGCTCTTACTTTTTCATATGCTTTTAGGGATTCCAGACATGAAAAGAATATCGAAGCTATCGCTCTCATCACAAAAGGAAAAAGAGTAGGTGATGTTATTGATAATGTATATGAACGATACTGTGAATTTCTATTCAATATATATTAATATACGAATCTCTTATTTCAGGAATTGGCAACCTACTGTCGTGAAAGAAAGTGACGAGAATTCAAATAAAACTTCTAAATAATAAATCTAAAACTTAAATGTTTATATTTCGTTTTCAATTTGACCTTGGTAATTCTATTAGCATATTTCAATATCAGTGCCTATGAGTAAGATGAATTGCACTAAAATATGGTTTAGAAGATAAAGGCTTTATCATTAATTTATTATTCATTAAGTTATAGTACAATTGCAGCATATCAAAGATTTATCAACTTTTGTAATCTAGCCTGGTTAATTAATTCATCTAGCCTACCTATTTATCACTACGTAAAGTTATTTATGTCATCTAACTACTTATTTATAAACTGAACTGATGAGATTACTTATTCAATCTAATCTATTAATTTACAACTGATAACCATATATCAATTCATAGGATCGAAAACATTTCAAAAAGCAAGGATAAGTCTAGGTGATCAATTATTTTTTAAAATTAAAATAGTATGCATATCACAGAAGCAAAAGTAGAAAATAAATGTGAACATGTTAGATTTGGTCCTAGAAAATAAATAGTCTAATCTAATTGATACCGGGACCTAACTCGAAATTATAATTTAATAGAGTAAATATAGTGACTGAAAAAGTCTGGCTACTGCATGCTAACCAGACCGATATTTCAACCTACACTATAATAGATGATATACATTTAGTTTACAAGTAGTTGGTATAACCAACACGAGAAGATGATATAACCTAACCGAGTAGTTGATATAACCTACACGAGTAGTTGATATCACCTATATGAGTAGTTAATGTAACCTACACGAGTAGTTGGTATAACCTACACGAGTAGTTGGTATAACCTACACGAGTAGTTAGTATAACCTACACGAGTAGTTGGTATAACCTACACAAGCAGTGGGTATAACCTACACGAGTAGTTGATATAACCAACACGAGTAGTTGATATAACCTACATGAGTAGTTGATATCACCTATACGAGTAGTTAATGTAACCTACACGAGTAGTTGGTATAACTTACACGAGTAGTTGGTATAACCTACACAAGCAGTTGGTATAACCTACACGAGTAGTTGATATAACCAACACGAGTAGTTGATATAACCTACATGAGTAGTTGATATCACCTATACGAGTAGTTAATGTAACCTACACGAGTAGTTGGTATAACTTACACGAGTAGTTGGTATAACCTACACAAGCAGTTGGTATAACCTACACGAGTAGTTGGTATAACCTACACGAGTAGTTGGTATAACCTACACGAGTAGTTCGTATAACCTACACGAGTAGTTGGTATAACACATAGGAGTGATTGGAGAAACATATACAAGTAGTTGATGTAACCTTGTTCTGTAGTTGTTTTAACCATTACATATAATTGGTTCAACCATCACGAGCAGTTTTGACTATCACAGGTAGTTGTTGTGACCATCGGGAATTAGAAATAATCAACTCACATATGTGTTGTTTTAACCAACGTCAATTTAACTCATATTAAATAGTACCTGCAACTCACCACGTAGGTAGGCGCACAGATAAACCATAAAATTTAGACAAAACAAATCAAATATGATTTGATTCAACTAATCCTTTCTCTGTGTGTATATACCTATATGCAGTATGCACCATATACAATATACATATTGGAGTAAACTTATTAAACTAAGGCCAATGTCAGCTTGTTTATAAGAATGTCATTATATATTCCATATATGATATATTTTATATATTCTCACATGCCAAAAGTTTAATTCAACAAATAATAACCTATATCAGTGTAAATACTTACCTAATAGCTTATAAATAGAAAACATGATATGCAATGGTAGTTTAGTATGCTTATAATTTATCTTTATAAATCATTTTATCTATAATCAAGCATCAGCACTTTGATATTTATGGTAATTATTTAAGAATGTCTCCTATAACTACGATTCTCACTCACATGTACGCATGGAAGTACTATTGGCACCTACATCATCGATGTGTGAGTCTGATGAGAGCTGTGTTAGTTCATTCAGTGAGAAGATACAGAAAAACTGTATACTGATATTCTGATAAAGCCCGATATCAACATTGTCAGCCTTCACTATTGCTTTGATCTTCTATAAGTGTTACTTTATAAAATATTTTAATGGTTCACTCTGACAAATGAGAAATAAAAAAGTGCATAAAAAAAATTACTCAATGACATCCGTGGTTGAATAAATATTAGGTAATAATAGATTTATTTATAAAACTGAATGAGCCAAACCATAGCTGAGTAGTGAGTAATATATGCCAGATAATAATACCTGACTAAGAACAATAGTGATTAATGTATATTTCATATTAAGGCTATCCACCAATTAATTCAATAAAGCTATTATTATTATTAGTTAAACTATCGATAAAGAAGTTGAATTTTTGTTCAAATTAATTTGTTGGATTATGATTCATGAGCATGCAATATGGTGCTTCAATCTCTGGAGATTTTCGCCTATATTATCGACTATAAACTCTGAAGATTTTCTATGCTCTGTTCTCCAGAGTTTTCGGCAGATAATAACGCGTCAAACCTCCGCAGATTATCTCGTCCTTATACTTCCGTGGCCTCCGTAGGTCGCGGTAAACATTTGTAGAAAGCAGAGATTATCTGCTGAGCGCTGCTTAGAAATGCTGAGACTGCCGTAAACTACAGTAAAACGTCCGCTATACTGCACCGAATTTTAACTGGGGTACCTTACTACTCAGATAAACAAGTTAGGACCCTCAATTGATCTGACCTTCACAGAGCCCTGACTTCAATCATATTCAGATTGTTTCAGACACATTATTTATTTGAGACAGTACTCAGAGAAGAAACACAACAAATGTGGAGATATTGTTAACATTTCTCGAGGATGAACGGAAGATAGATAACTCCTTCATATTGTCCAAAATTAAAAAAAATTGTAGCAGAAGATGTATTGAAGTGATATAGCAAAGAATTATTCACAAATTATTATGTTAATTACCAATATCTGGGAATATTTTTCAAAATTTATGATGGCCACCCTTAACTGTTAACCAGAGCTAAATTCTTTGTTTGAGGTGAAATATAGAAATATTGATAGAATATTTATCCAAATGCTTTGAAATTTTATGAGAATACATATGAGTTCTATATGAAAATACTTGCAGAATTTCAATAATGTGTGTTCTTTACTTTTTATGAAGTTAAAGATTTAGATAACTTGTTCTTGCCTACCCTTATATTTTAACCGCTCTGTAAACTACATTCACTCACTGTATGTCAATACAAATATTCTTATGATACCAATTGTATAATGCTTTAATTTTGATGGATCTGTTTGACATTCACTATGTATTCTCTTCTGTAATGAAAGCTCCAGTTGATCATCTTTTCTTAAGTCTAGAGTCTAGACTCTATAAGCAAGTGCGTTTGATCAGGTTTTAACTGAACATTTGAGAACGAAATTGAAGAAAAAAATATGTTCTATTTGCATAAAGGTTATTAACACAGGCGATCATTTCATAAAACAGAGGTTTTATTATCTATAGTTCCACAAAAATACATTTTTATCAATGTTAAATTTATTGATGTAAAAAATAGTGAGTTGGTGCAGGAAATGAGAATCAAAGTTGGGAAGATTTTATGTAAATTAAATTATTGTTAGATATGCAAAACATAAGTCATTAAACTTTAATAGTTTCATCAAAATAACTGGTTTTAGAAGCCCAGATTTTCTGAAAAGAGTACAATATGGTTCTTGCGTATAGCTCTTAGTAACGATTTAAAGCTGACATTTCTTCTCACTTTGTATGCTGTCAGAAATGATTCACGTTGTATATATATGATATCTCTTCATACACATAAATGAGAATTGAATTCATTATATAATTATATATTGAGATGTGACATTGTGCATATTGCATACATGCAGTCCTCTGCATATATTTCAAGATCATATAATATGCACATATGAATATATGATAACCGAGTAATATGTACTTCTCGGTCAATTTTTAACATGTAAATGTCTAACCTATTCCGTTTTCTTCTGGGACTCCTGCATAGAAAACGATTTTAACTGTGGACCCAAGTATATTTAAAATAATCAAACTATTATTCAAATTGAAAAATTTTGTAGGTGGAATATTGAAACTACAAATGTATTAATAAATTTATATGTCACTTGGTATTTAGTAAATATTTATAGTAAATGATAAATAAATGAATAAAATTGATTTAGAGAGTTGTACTACTCGAAAAAATGGAAGGTAATTGCTCGTAGAAAACGGTTTAAATTAATCAATTAAAGACTTAGAGTCGTTGCTTATAGCTGGGGATCTTTAATTAAAGGGAAACGCTGGTCTAACAAGATGGTTTATGATTTTCGAGTTCTGACTAAAGTAATGAACGGAATGTGAAATATGAATGTAGGATAGTTTAGAAGACTGAATTTGGCTAAAGGAAACATTTCCTCCTCTTGTCTCTTGTGATGTTGAAAGGGTGTTTTCAAGGTACAAAAATACATTAGCAGATAATAGGAGATTTCCTTTTAGATTCCTGAAATACATACTATTTGATAATAAAGTGCAATTCCACTGTTTAAATTGAATGGTTATGTTTGAAATTGATTTACTATTAAAAAAGTCTAAATTTAAAACAGCTTCGCTATATTTTGTTTTTGAAAGTTAAACATTTTGCAGTAAAAATAGAAAAATGAAATTACACTTTCGTTTTATTGTATGTTCCATTCAAATCACCAAAGTAAATACAACTACATTCAGAACATAACTATATTCAGATTAACTTTATTTTAATTTCCGTAATTAATTTTGAGCATATGATATGTACACTATATTAAAAAGTTTCTAGCATATAAAATGCATATTTCCAATATGCATTTTAGTCCATCATATATGCCCATTGACTTTTTGCATATTATATACATTTTTCCAATAATATGCATTTTGGTTCAGCATATATGCATATTGACTTTTTGCATATTATATGCGGAAATAGGCATATAATATGCTGCATATCGTGTCAAAAATTATACATATTATATGCTGTATATTGGCACATCCCTAGTTTTATATATGCAGATTTTCCGTATAATAAAAAAAATTACTTGGTGTAAAATACAATGTAAGAATTCCCATGTTTATTATTTTATTCAAATCGAAAAATAGACTACTTCTATTTTCTTAAATGATGTTCACGTCTCTATATTGGTGGGTGAGAATATTAGTTCGCAATGTATTTTAAATAGCGATTTGATAAACCATGATATTATCTTTACAGTTCGATAAAAACTGCTTCGATCACTTACGGTGAATCACTTACTGTGATTAGAATTTCACGGGCGAAGTTAATAGGGTTAAGAAGAGAGTTAGTTATTGAATGAAAGGGAGTGCATACATTTTAATTGCAGATAGTTTTTTATATTTTACCTGTTAGTAAAGTCTGTGCCTAATTTATATTACCTTACTGTAAACATTACTCAGTTTTCCTAATGCTTTCATATGATAATAAAAATACTACCCGCTCATATATCAGTTTCTTGCATTTAAGATATCAATTAAGACATCGATTGATGTATCGGCGTTTCGTCAAAAAAGCAACGAACATTTTTAAAAACTAATATTCACTAAATGATGGAATATGCTACTGCAATCTATACCAAATCTCATTAGTATTATTTCCAATGCTATACTCTAACGGATATCTTGTTTGTGCACAATATTTCGTACACAATAGCTATTAATTACTCATTATTTTTGTGCTCATATTGTTCTTAGATTTAGTCTCTAGAGTCTAAATCAAATAGGAGAAAATGTGAGAACCGAAACTAAGCAAAATTAACATATGTTGACTGGCAAGTCCTTTGTCAGACCACATCACATTGTCCATTTCTCCGGCCAGTACGAACACAATCGGTCGCTTCTTCTCCCTGTGAAAAATGGCTCATTACTCTACGAGAAGAAGGTGGTATTTATAGCTCAATTTATTGGCGTTATTCTTTTGTCCTGACGATTTAGGGGAATATTCTCACGGTGAGGAATTGCAGTCCTGGAATAGAGTTGATATGGTAATAGGATATATATAGTAGGGATATTTGTATAGGAAGGCAAATGATCAGGAATTCTAGCATATGGTGAGCATTTACCGCCTTTTATGATTAAATTAGAATATCTATTCTATTTGGCTGTAGGTTGGTATTAAAAAAAGCATAATTACGTATGATATTATTTAGATGTATAAAATTATACGTGGTGGCAAAAGTAACCCTATTAACTCTTAAGCTATTAGATATTGAACATAAAACTTTTCATCAACAAATTAATTTATTCTACATTTATGAATAAGAAATTAAGGGTCCTTGGCATATTTCACCCCCTTGACAATGTTCATAAGGGTGACAATAGAAAGTATTTTTTTTGTTGTAGATTGACATTTACGCTCCCCCATGAAAAACTATGACATTTAGACAATATTTAGAGGTAGCTCAAGTCAATTGTAATTTTATCATTATTGACAAAAAATACTGTGTCAGGAAAACTACTGAGCAAAAAAGCTAGGCGCAAACCTGTAAAATATTTATAACACTATAATTCTTTTTTCAGTACATGAGTTTCTGAGGACTATTAAAATTACAAGTAAAATTAAAAGCTCTATCTTAAAATAATGTAAAAAATTGAGTGTGTGCTTTACATATATTGTTATTTTAACCGTAAATATTCTCAAAGTACATCTGCAGTATTATTAAAATGCAAGATTAAACCTATAAGCGAATTCTTATTCCAAATATTCACCCAGGAACTTGAGTCATTATTTTGTAAAATAGAGACTTCTTTTGTGTTTACTCTCATTTCCAGAATATTTTCATTGAACTTTTTTGTTGTTTAATACCAATATTTGTGAATAATACCAATATTGGGGTCATAGAATGTCTTAATAATTAAGCACAGTAATTTATTAGTATTTTTAGTAGAGTGATCACATACGTGCGTAAGCTTGGCTGTGCTGAGTTACAGGTTCCTGAAATAAGGAAGGTAACTCATAAGTAATGAACCATACGAGTATATGAACGTTATTATAAGTATTGAACATTATTATAACTAATCAACGTTATTATAAGTAATGAACGTTATTATAACTAATCAACGTTATTATGTATAAGTAATGAACGTTATTATAACTAATCAACGTTATTATAAGTAATGAACGTTATTATAACTAATCAACGTTATTATAAGTAATGAACGTTATTATAACTAATCAACGTTATTATAAGTAATGAACGTTACAAGCTGCTGACCTTATAGGTAATGATCAAATTAGTTCCTAGCGGGATAAAGATTGATGGATGGAGATAAGAAGCGATCAAGACACATTCAACTTTAAAGTTCAATTATTCTATCTGTTCGACCATAGAAATACGGGGTAAGAAAATTACTATCAACCTATATACTAATACATTGTGTGTCTTTGTCTGTTGATTGGTTGCAAGAAAAATGTCACACTCAATATTTAATAAATACAGATGTAAAAATACATTATTTTTGATATAATGTTTTTGACCCAATTTTTTTTTACCCAAATTTTTTAACTCAATTTTTTTACTCAAATTTTTCGATACAAATATTTTTGACTCAATATTTTTCGACTTACATTTTTTCACATACCTATTTCTTTTCATATTTTTTGTCTAAATAATTTTTTTAACCAATTTTCTCAACATTATTCTTTCACATTTATTTTCTAAATATATTTTTTAAATATATTCTTTAGGTATATATATATTCTTAATTTATTTGAATTTTTCTGATACTATTGATAACCAATTAATTTTAATGGGAAGTACACCAGTAAACAGATAAGGAACATGCCGCAAAAATCACCGCCATTGTGCCTGCAGTCTCGTCTCCCAGACTCTTATGATTCAGCCGATCATCTCAGGGGAGTTAATGATGAGAAACAAGGGACTTCAGCTGAGAATCAAAGACTATCAATTCAAAGGAGAGTCCACGGCTTACTTTAAGATGATCCCTCATTGAATCTGCAAATAACGTAATGATAAGTGCTAGCTCTACTAAAGAAAAGTGTGAGACATTATATGCATAACCCTTATAGACAGGCCATGTTATCTTTACCTGTTCACAAGGTGGACTGCTCAGCAAAACTTTTCATCAGCTGACGGCAATTGCGGAAAACTAGGGCACAAACAGTAGGTGATTTGGGAAGATCCAGGCGTATTATTTCTACTACAAAATAATATATAAAAGAAACAGATATCAATTAGAAACATGTCAGGAACTTCGCAAATCGAATATATACAGAAATATAATATTTTAAACACAAAATAATAATGAGAATAAGAATAACGAAGCAATTTGCAAGGCTTATTCGAATACTAAATTGGAATCCGACATATATCAGTCAACATTTTCCATCTCCAAAATGCCATCATTATATGTATTTCAATTTCAATCAAAAAGTAAATTGTGAGAATATACATTGTACAATGTACATTTGTGGTATAATTCCCATCACATGTGCGGTTGTAGGTACCACAGTATAAAGATTAGGGGAGTAGCCCAATTGTGTATTATTATTTTGCGAGTGGATGGTGCGTGACGTCAGCATTCTTGAACCAATCAGCGACTCCCATAGTCACATGATTGTGAAAAGTGTAGACAAACCAAGTATTTGATGAGTTAATCGCACCAAATAGGGTGTTGACAGTTGACTTCAAGTCATGATGCAAAGATCCCCTTTGGCATGAATGGTCTTTAGGGTCATAAAAAACATTTTATCCAAAGACACAAATGAGATCACCCTTTGTATTCGAAATATACGAGTTTTTCAAAATGGCCGCCGGCCATACTCTAGAACCCATATCTTTGCTTCTAGGAAAGCTGTAATGGCAAAATTAGTATCAAATGATACATTTTTGGGGTCAAGGAACCCATTAAAAGGATTTTTAAAGCTCAATACACAATACTTGTCTCCTTACTATGAAATTTGAGGGTAAAATAAGCAAATTTAGTTAAAATTCATAATGTAATCACTTATTTTTTTATCTCCTCATAGTATATTTTTTCAAATGAGTTATAAATTAGTATTCATATGATTCTTGAGTAATGGAATATTTGTAAAAATTCAAGATGACTGCTCATTGCCAAATTATGTCGTTCTTCGGACACACTTAAACCACAGTCAACTCTATCTAGGATTAATTAGAAAGTACATAACCCAGAAGACTATTCAATTGTATCAAATCCAAGGGGAAATGAAAATTTGAAAATGTTTTTATATGGATGCAAGTGTTGAGTATCTTGATTGAAAATTATAGTGTCAAAGGGCAGATAGATGAGGTATCTCAGCTCTGTCATCGTTGGTTGCCCTCTCTTTCTTGTCACAAGCCTTGTTCATGAACACATAGAGAGAAGATGCAGACACATGATGCATGTATATCTGATTATACAGAAGTGGTGAACATCGATAAAGGACTGAGCTTTTGCACTTGTTGCGATACAACTATTGGTAACTACATTGATACAACCACTTTCATTCAGCCAGTCACCAGACTTATTCCAAAGTTTCTTATCTATGTGCATTGGGCCCAGTGTTATCAAGAAATACTCTCATCCAAGTCCGGTATTAAAGGGATAGTAAAGTCATAATCAAACAATCGCTAAATGTGTTTTAAATCGATTCATAATATTTAATTATGTAATATTTGATTGCTCGTTTATTTTTAAAATGTTCATATAAAAACTATATAATAAAATTAGCGACATCTAGCGGAAGCATCTGCACGATCCGCGGAAGCATTTTACACATTTGTATGTACGTGAGTATGTTTGTTGTTTTCATATTAATGTATGTAATCAGTTATCAAACTTTGTTTGCGTCAAAATGATGAAAATATATAGGACAAGAAGGCATAGTTTTAAAAATAAAGCCATCTCTTCACTTGAGCTAGAATCTAGATAGAAACTCATCTCAGTTGGTTTGATTACAAGATGGTGCCACTGCTGTAGCGCCATTTACCGTTAGCATTGGGGTAAGAAATTATTTACTTATATAAAATGATATATTTCCATTAATAGATTTTATTGAACATTGCAATTTTACACGATATACTTTATTCTTACTAAGCAATCGTTTGACATTAAAATTGTTGAAATAAAATATGACTGTACTGCCCCTTTAAGGATGAATTTTCTTGGCGAGATGATGATCAGCAACCATAACTAGTATCTGACTTGAAATTAGGTAGTTCATTGCTTGGCAGAGGACCTTCATTGCATCCCAAGCCATTCTGGGGCTTGTAGGGGACTCTGTGAACAATGACAACAGATTTGGCTGGGTCGCATGATACATGATATGTTCTACTTGCATGATATACATCCCGTGATATCCAATCTCCAGCTTCAAAATCCTCTTCCACTAGAAGGTTTTTAACTCTCTTTCCAACCACTCGTTAGTGATAGGATGGGAAGCTGGATAAGGCTGACTGTTGGTACAAGACATCAATCATCCTTTGGGAGTGAAACATCCAGATCAATGATTTTATAGCAGGCTGGCAGGAACTTCAAATGTTTTTTTCCATCTCAGCTGGATCTATGATGCCTATGAGATTATAAGTTTGTGGACAATCTGGAATGGAGTTTTGATGAAAATTGCTATGTCTGTGGAGACGATTTCTCAAGAATCAAGAAGGCTATCAACCAAGATTTTGAACTCTTAGTTTTCTCTTAAACTTAGTTTTATTAGGGTTGTGACACTATGCGTTTGAAATCATAGATCCGGAAAATATTATAAACTGATTGAATTTTCGTATGATATTCTTAAAATATATAAAATGCATATTGTCACAACCCTAGTAATTATCTTATCAAATTATTCAATTTGTGATTATACTTTCATAAACTTGTAAATAAATGTGATATATTTATTTAGTTAAAATATCAATACTACATAGTAAACGGTAGTAAATTTTCCCGCTCATGACGTCACGCAGCAACGGTCTCTTCTGCAACGCTATTGGTCAGTTTAGAAGACATGTCTCCCATATGAGATTAGTCTACTCCCCTAATCTTTATAATGTGTTGTTACTCAAAAATATAACACATGCTTTATGAATGAAATGGAATTATTAATTTAATATGCAATTCGTGCAAAATGTATCAGCATAGAATAAATTTTGTTTAATTCTTGAACACTTTGTGGGGTATAATATGAAGTAGGTTTTATAAAATTAACTTTATTCAGAGAATGAATATTCAATTATTATAATATTTATAATCTTATGAAATATTTTGAAGTAAACATGTACGTATATGAAAAAAAAATTACTAAAAGTTATATCCAATTTAATTTTTTCATATAATAGAATTTGTCTTAATTTATTATTATAATAGGTTTGCGAATCATTTCAGATACATTCATCATTGCATATATTCTTTTCAATAACTTGTAATTAAATACGATTGTTTTTTCATAAAGTATATTCAATTTAATGCTATTCAGCAATAAATATTGAAGGATTACCATTTCATTGTATAATAGATGATTATATATAATGATATTTATCGATATCGATGATACTCAGCATTATTTTGTAAACTTATATTTTAATTAAACATATATAATTATTAAAATTTATATAGTAACTGAAATTTACATCAATCATTAAATTTATATAATTAATGAAAATTTATACAATTAATTCAATCATCTTCATTATTGTCCACTATCTTTTACCTAAAATAGATATTTCTCATACCCCAAACATGATTTCCTAAATTTGTAACTGCACAATAATTAATCACAAAAGATATTTTATACTGAACTGTTTGCTACAGACAGCTGTACCGAGAAAAAAAAACTGAATTTAACGCCATTTCAATTATTCAATACAGATCTAACATTAACAAACATTGATAACTCGCAACTATATGGTCTGTGGGTTGATCAAAATATCTTACGCTGTTTCATTTAAAATACGATTTATTTCAGTAACCAAATTATTTGATAGTCAGATTGGAAAAAAACAGATAAAAGAAAATCAAGATATCAGTAAAAACGGATAAAAGTAAAACCGAAAAGCAGAAAATTCGAATAACAGAATTCGAGATAACAGAAGATCTGGATAAAAGAAAAATGATAATTCCGGATAACTAAAAAGTCAGGAAAATTTAAATACGAAAAAAATACATTAAGAAATCTGAGAAAAATTAATCCAAATAACAATAATTAATCAGGAAAGCACGAACAATTGAATCCAGATATGAATTTTAGAAATTTTTATAATTTTTTCCTTGCTTATTTAGGTATTTTTTCTTCAAGTAATTTTTTGACTTCCGAATTTACTCTTTTCCGTTATTTTTATTATCCTAATTCGCATTTTTGATTCTTTGTGCTTTTTGTTATGTATGTTGGT
The DNA here is from genome assembly GCA_947561585.1 of Caprella mutica. Lineage (NCBI taxonomy): Eukaryota > Metazoa > Arthropoda > Malacostraca > Amphipoda > Caprellidae > Caprella > Caprella mutica. The sequence goes on from CANNZV010001681.1 coordinate 13,654, forward strand.
TATGCCTCTTTATGTAAGTGTGCTAGGGAAACACTAGCCGGTTGTGCACTGCACTGGAAAAGACAATGAAACTCCTCACTCATTGGAAGTCAGCTACATAATGAATATATCGACAGCAAATATTGCACTACATGATTACATCATACGTACATGGAATGGAGGTACACACAAACAATTAATCAAAGTATTTAAGCATATATGACACCTCCCCTTTTAGTTAATCAATACAGTTTAGAAAAAAAAAATACAGTGACAACAAACAAAAATATATTTCATTCAATAAATTTCCTTTTCTTAGGGCTATCTATTTCCTTACATACAACTACGTCTCATGGACTGAAACGTGTGGGCTCACGTCTGAGTCTCTGAGGATATCTTCTCTATTATATCAGGATAATATTGCTAGATAATAGGATCAATCATTGGCTTCTGATCATTGTTAAATGTTATTGGGGGCTCGTGAAATCTTACAAGATGATCAATATGTTTTAAGATTTTACGACCATCTACTTATACTTCATATGTTACATTGCCAGTACGAGATGTGACAATGCCAAGATTCCAAGAATTATGAAGTGGATCCTGTACCAAAACTTTCTCATTTACATCAAGTTCTCTAAAGGGTTTCTTAATTTTAACATCATGATACTCTTTTTGTTTCATTTGTTGGTTAAGCATGTGATCTTTAGAATTAGGTTTAAGCAACGATAGTCTTGTGCGAACATTACGTTTTAGGAAAAGTTCAGATGGAGGAATACCTGTGGAAGTGTGCGGCGTGTTTCTTTCTTAAAGCAGGTTCAACCTCATTTTGAACATTGCTTTCCGGAAAGATTTCCACCAACTGTAAAACCACATTGGAAAATGTTAATAAGTTCAAAACTGAAGAAACCACTTTAAATTTGAACAAAAATTGATCATGTCGCAGGAGAAAAGAATGAACACATGAAAACATTAATTTTTTCATGAACAGCTTATTGTTAATACATAAATATAAATCAAATGTTTAGAATTAGATATCATTTAAGACACATTTCACTAAATTGTTAAACACGATTTGAGATATTATCCTTTCAAGAAGCGTGTAATGCTCGAACTCTTAGAATTGATTTACCGCACCGTCTAAATTTTGCAAAATGGTTTCTGCAAATAAATGCACATTTTGTAGAAGATATCGTGATTGGTGATGAAGATGTATTTCCATGAATGAAAGAGTCAATAACCAAAACGTTAATTGAATGAAAAATTCTTGGATTAAATTTTTACTACTACCATATGGAAATAAATTATTCCTATTATTAATTTTTTTGCCTATTTCGTGCTCGCGCAAGCCATTTTAAGGTGCTTTTTTTTAACTTGCTGCAGGATAATCAATTTTTATCGTAACTCTTACGAATAAAACTGTGTTTTTAGAATTTTTTTAGCTTCGATAGTTTGTGAAATAAACTAATTTGAAAATGGGTTTCCTTTTTTTTGCGCCACCCTGTATAGTTAATGAAATATCTACTATTTTTTCCCCACTGTTCACCACCTTCCTATATTATTGGTAGCTAGAAAAAAAACTATACGATCCCCTTATTGATATGACCAATAACTGCCCGTCTACATCTGTGGTTAATTAAGCGAACTATTACTATTTTATTCTTGAAATTTGGAGTTTACACTTCATGATTTACAACTAACATAAGTTTCTGCTCAATTTCTAGTGAGAGTAATGCATTTCTTAGTTTTACTGTGTCTAAAGCTGAACATATATGTGAATCACCGCTCCAATGAAAATTCTGCCTGAATTCGCCTTCATATGATTTCATAATGAATATATCCTACCAACATTCCAGAGGAGCTGCAGTTTATCATTTATTCAGGATTCAAAATTTGAACCTTTGTACCAGATGAGGGATATCGGATGAACTGAAATACTTAATAATAAATAATGATAATGTGGAGCGAGCCAGACTGGACTCCAAACTAAAGGGTTTTGAGCAACTATCACAATTTAAATTTAACAGAGTACAGTCTGTCTTCCATATTCATTAAAACGTAATGGATCTCAAATTGATTTTATTTCTATTCTTTATTTTATTTTCATTAATTTGAGAATTGCTCAAAATATGGTAATGAATATTTTTCTCAACACATGTAAAACTTAATATCATTTGTATTATTAATGATCAATGTACTTTCAAGGGAGAGTATTTGAAATAATTACTAATTACACAGATTATACTGGGAATATTAAAACTTATGAGAAGGGTGTGCGACCATGAACACAAATTTTGTGATTTGAAAACCATAGCATAGAATATTTTTATTAATTTATTTAGAAGTTGATGATTTTATTGTATTTACGCTAGCTTATTGAAACTTGTAAATTCAGTTGAGTAATCTATTAGGGAAACCGTAAACTTCTGATATTTTAATAGCAGGTAAATGAACACAAATTTAGTTTATGGCTGCCTATGACAGACCGAGGTTAAACACCGAGAACACTTATAGCACGACGTACATGTTGAATAACTCTTAAGGCGCCCATACACGTTCATTGATCAATTCTATTGCGCGATTTCATTGATCAATTCTATTGCGCAATTTCATTGTCAATATTCTAAATTGACAATTAATATGACTGCGTATGGGCGATATTGATTGTGGTCACAATTGTCAATCATATTGCACAATACTTCCGCAATATAATAATTTAATCGTTTAAGGGCGCATTTATGGAGGGTATGTGATAATTATACGGTTGCAACCGGTATGTTCTGAATTAGCAGACTATTCCATATTTTCTGATTCGTAAAAAATATTGATTATTTAACTGGATATTTTCAAAATGATATATTTTATTCTTATATTATCGGACATATAAATAATATATAACCATTCGATTGCTGGTAGCTTACATTATCATAAAATATTATCACTCTCTTCTATGATGACATATTTCAAACAAGGTAGCGTACTTCATTATGAATAATTATATCTTCCATTGCATTAATGCAAAATACTTCCAACGTAGAAAATATGATGTTATTTCATTTAAAATTCTTTCTGTACTTCCATTATGCACTTGTTGCATCAAAGGAACATCATAGTGACTTTTCTACTAAAGTCACTAACATGATTGTTATTCAAAGTATAAGAAAATAAATTCTATTATTCATAAGGCTTATATGTATATTGAAGTAATGAATTTAGGAACTCAAGAAGAGCATCATTTAATTTATGTTGAAAACTCATGTCTTTATTAAGAGGATTACTGTTCTCCGGATCAGCAATTCAACATATCCAATTTAGTTTAATTTATCATTTGTTTTCAGAAAAAGAGTTACTTCTTATCCCTACTTTTGGGGGCTACGAACTTTGCAAGTTCGTAGCCCCCAAAAAGAATGTTAGGGAGTGTACCTCTTTGTCCCGGCATTTTCGGGGACTGGAGACACTAAAACCTACCCAATGCAGGCCAAATTGGACGAGGGTATTTATACGTTGTATACTACTATTTCTGTTTTGGGTGAAACTATACATTTTCGGCTCTTCTGTAAAAGGTGATGATTAAAAAATTCGAAGTTGATCGGTTTTCACGGTAAAAGAAGAATAAAAGCGGTTTTTGAATCCTCGAAAATTTGAGAGTTTTTTCAATTATAACAATTAGTTCACATCCATCACAGTTGAAAACCGAAAATTTGTGGTTTTTAGTTAGTTATCAAAAATCGCTTATCAAATGAAACCAAGAAGGAAACCGTGAACTATCAGTCCCTAATTATTATAGAAATGTTCAAGGATTCTACAACTAGTGTAGTTTTTTGTAGCAATATCATGAAATTAACTGAACAAATTGAAAATAAAACTTCATTTTCTCAAAAACGAATGCCAAAATCGAAAAGTTACATGAAAAAAATGTTTTTTTTTTCTATACGAAACTACACATTCCTTTCCAATTTTAGAAAAATCATTCCAAAAATAAAATAAGTGTAATAAATATGCTTAATTAGATTTAATATTGCAGAGATACAGGGTTGGGCGTAAGTTTGGAAGAAAATGAAAGTGCATATTATAATCCAACGAAAAATATATTTAATAATTTACAGTTATGTATTATTACATAAGGGTTTTAAGAATTCAAAAATCATAAATATATTCAAAATGTCCCCCCTTGTTTTTAATAACAGCCTCAAATCTCCTCCGAACTCCTCCTACTGCGGCACGCAACTGTTCTTGTAAAATTTCCTTCCAAGATCTCTGGAGCGAACGCTTTAAATCATCCACACTGCGATGGAATTTACCACAGGCCTTTGATTCAAGAATGGACCATACTGAAAAGTCCATAGGATTAACATCTGGGGAGCAGGGAGGCCACATTTCTTTGGACCAAAACCGTGGAAGATGGTCATGGCACCAGTTTTGAGTGACATTTGCAGTATGTGAAGTCGCGCGCCGTCTTGCTGAAATGTCCATAGAATGTCATTACCGAAGTGATCCTTAGCTGACTCCAACATTGGCGTCAAAATATTCTCAATATAACATTTAGCATTGGTTTTGGCGCCTTGTTCCACAAAAATTAAAGGAGATCTCCAAGTTTCTGAAATGGCGGCCCAGACCATTACTGAAGCAGGTTTCATGGTTCTGTGTACAGTTTTTTGATTGTATGGGATGTCTTTTGCACTTTTACCAATTATTCTGTCATTCCTCCGGTTGTGAGCCATTTCCACTGAGAAAATTTTTTCGTCAGACCAAACAATTTCACCAGCCGTGCCAGACTTCAATTCTCTCAGAATTGCTTTGCTTCTCTCCAATCTCTTTTTCTTTACAGCTTCTGACAGAGTCTGTCTCTTTTGGAGGGTGAAAGAGGACATCTTTAGGTCTTCTTTGACAACTCTTCTCATTGTTCTGGGACTCACATTAGCTGTTTTGGCTAACAATCGTATTGACCTTTTCGGGTTCTTCCTGATCTTCTCTCGGGCACATTTTATCAGTTGTTTGGTGCGATGTGAGCGTGGTCTACCACTTCTTGGACGATCAATCAAGTCTCCTCTCTCATTAAAACGCTTCACACACTTCCAAACAATCGATCTCGCTATTGAGAGAGTCTTTGAAATGACGGAATCTGACTTCCCGGCACGGTGTAGAGCAATAATGGCTTCTCTTTTGTCTGACATTTTTGAATTGACTAAATTTTTGTAAAAAATAACACTGCCACGTCATAATGTAGTGTCTCTACTATAGTTCAAACCCTATCACCTACTTAGGAATTTATTTTTAAGAATTATATTAATGTTTGAAAAATTGCTTCCAAACTTACGCCCCACCCTGTATATTAATGGTGGGGCCAAGAAAGAAAAAACGGAGTCCGTTCTTGACTTTTGTTGCCCTACCATCACTTTCACCGGATAAATATATATCTATAAATTTACACTACAGTATATTCATAAGATATGCATGTAATTCCTCCGAATGGACATTGAACTATGAATGAGGAAATATTCTTTTGAAATCCGATATTAAAACGACTGCAAAGTAATTCTTATTATTTAATCAAATAATAAAAACGAACATTATTATCTATTTAAATAAATGATTGAATTACTTCTTCAAATTGTACTAATGGAAGCACCAGTTTTGGGTTAATTACAAAACGATGTTCTGGGGGCCAACACTAATAAAATATTAGTATAGGGAATTTATACTATGCAGGTTATTACAGTTTATTCCAACCATAGGATTGTTTTTCAAGAAAAACTTTCGATCAAAAATTCAACTCTTGCAATGAAACAGTAGTTGAAGCGTAACTTTTATTTCTGAAGATAAGTAACAGCTTTAGAGATAATTAGGAATAACTAACTAAGAGTTGATTATTCTTAACTAGTTATTCTAGTTAATAAATTTGAATTAATTTCAGTTAAATTACAGAATTATTTTTACACTTGAACATCATCACTGTAATTTGATAATGAAATGTATAATTAAATTTTGTAATAATATATCTAATCAAGGGTACACGGAAAACTGCCAGACGGAAAACTGCCGAAACGGAAAACTGCCAGGCGGAAACTGCCAGGTAGAAAACTGCCAGTCACTTATTGGCAATTTATGTATTTAATGACTTTTTTGAAATATTATTAGGTTATAAACACATTCTAAGAACATTCTAACTCATAAAAAACGGCGTTAGCCCCTCGTTAAGGGATTAAGGGGCCATTGTTTTCACAGTTATAACTAAAGTATAAAGATATTGGATTACTTAATATTCAATGGCAAATAGTATTTCAAGAAAACTTCTTTATTAAATACACTGTAAACCAAACTTCAGTATACACATAGAAATTGTAATGACCATTTTTAACTTATTTGTTAAGACACGTACGTCGTACATATATCTATACAGGATTTTATATATTTATAAGATTTATAATTTATATCTTGTATATTATAAATTAAGTGAATGTTAAATCACTTATATGTATGTTCAATATTTTATTCTCCATATCATTAAAACTTTCATTTTTACAATTTTCATTTGTTTGTGAAAGTATTATTAATTAATAAATTCTAAATATTTCACAAACATTGATCTAATTTGTTATATAATGAGTTCAAGTGAATATTAAGCTTGAAGGATTGTTCAATTTTCAAATTATAAACAAAAAAGAAATAATTATGAACTGATAATGTAGAAATGCGTTGTGTAGATAAAGAAATTACACTGTCCCTAATACAATTATTTCTTTGTTTCATCTCTTAGTATTTTCTAAGAGAGCTTTTTTTTTTAATTTATATCTTGTAATTGATTTTTACTGTAATATTTATATAATAATGTATTTTATTTATTTCTCTAATCAATTTATCCACATTTAACAATGTTTTTGTTTTGTATACTAAGTAAAAATGAATGTTCCTTTAACTCCTTTTAACTTGGAGTGAACGTCGTTTTTTTATAAATTAAAATGTTATTGCTGACTAAAGTCACTAAATTCAGTAAGTGACTGTCAGTTTTCCGCCTGGCAGTTTTCCGCTTCGGCAGTTTTCCGCCTGGCAGTTTTCCGCCCGTACACCCTAATCAAGATATATTGAATTATTTGAATGTATGTTAATATAGTTAATTCATCTTCAAAATTGAGCTAATTATACCTTGCCTACATTGCATTCAGTAGAATCATTCATTTTTACTGAATCCTCTTCTTGTATTACCGGAAACAATACAGAGGATAGCAAATAATGAGCTGTAAGGGGATATTGTCTGTGTTTTACTCATTAGAGGATTTCTTGTTTAGATGCACGGATCTTTTTTATCTACGGTTAATAATTTTAAAACTATTTTTCTTCGCTATAACTTCCTATCCACTTATGTAATGAAATCGAAAACAATATGAAATATCAAAAGCTATCAACCTTTGAGGGGAGCTTTTCGAAAAAGATTTCTTTTTTTCGTTTTTTACTGTTTGATGTTTCTGAAACCTGGAAGGTATATGTAAGAACGAAATTCTAAGACATTTTTGTTCGTATGATTTTTCCAAAAAATTTGATATTTTAGATTTTTGAGTTATTTTCGAGTTTTTTCGTAACATATTCAAAATCTGTCTTCTCTCACAATTTTTGACCAATATTTCTGTTTTATGCTTCATAACATAGCTAGAGGGTATGAAAACATTTCTCCGCTCACAGTTATTTGAAAATCATGACCAGTTTTTAGAAAATACCGAAAAAGTAAAAATCTATTTTTATTTTATTTTTGTTCATTTATTTTGATTTTTTCGAACAATTTTGAAATTCATAAAACGAAGAATTGTAGCCTAGGAATTTACCTTCATTTTGCACGTTGAATAAAAAAATCGGTTGAAAACTCTAGAACGAGTAGCGATTTCAATTTGCAAAATCTGCAAAATATGAAGTAGGAGAAAGATGGCTTTAAAGTTTTAGGGTTCTAAAGTTTGAAAAAGAGTTTCACCTGCTGATAACAGCATACCTACTGTAACATTATTGGTTACACACAACTTCATTGTGAAGGGGTACTTATTAACAGTGGAAACCTCTCTTCCCTCCATTCCATTGAATAACCATTAGTCATTAGGTTGGAAACGTATTAAGTTAGAATTTTGCAATTCTGTTTTCATAATCTTGTAGAGTTATGTCTATAGAATATTATCAGACAAAAAACGAAAAATGATATTTCGATCGACTTTTTTGAAAAGCTCCCCTTAATATATTTTCATCTGATTTTTGCTATAAGGTGATAATCATTTGTTTTAATCATTGTACTAATGGTGTATAAAGTAATAACCTAGTTGATTAAATTAGATATAATTGCATTTGCATTAGTAAAAATTAATATATTCGTTCATCCTACTGAGCTATAATTAATTACTTATTATTTTAGTAAATTAATTAATTTTGGTAATCCACTGTAAATATAAATGTGTCAATCATCCGTTAAATTATTACTGGAATAAATTGTTGGTATCAGCGTGAGAAATTAAAAATATTATATAGTTTCCATCATAATTCCACGCTAATGTTTGAAATTGTATGGTTCTCTATATTAATTATTGCGCAATATCAGCAACGTAAAACTTAATTAGCAGGGTAATGAACTCTGATCTTTGAATGTGACTTTATATGCAAAATGAAATTCTTGAAAGAAATAATATGCGATTTCGTTAAATATTTACATGATATAGCTATATATCAGGATGATTGAATTCGAAGCACTAGCTTTAAGGAAATTATCAGTTTATATTATGACTTATTTTCGATTTAGTTCAATCTTAATTATTTATTTTGTAATTCTTTTTTTTCTGTATAAATAGTTTGTATTTGGTTTTAGAACTAGGAGCTCTTTTCTGGAGCTAGGACAATTCGTCGAAGGGACAATTCGTCGCAGGGACAATTTGTCGCGGACAATTCATTGCGCACAATTCGTCGTGGACCATTCTTAGCGGAAAATTCGTTGCCATATTTCACATTTCACATCATTTCATATTTTTAAATAATCTTCTATTTCATTTCACCAAATGATTCGCAAAATTTTACTAATTCTTCTAAATAATAAATGAATCAATATACACAAAACTTGGTATCTATTTCCATTATTTTGAAATAAATTATTAAACATTTGAAATAAATTACTAAACATTTGAAATAAAGTATGAAACATTTGAAATAAATTATTAAACATTTGAAATAATTTATTAAACATTTGAAATAAATTATTAATCATATGAAATAAATGAAAACAGTAAATTAATGTCTAGGCTTGGCAATACGAGTGATTTATACTAATCTAAAATCCTAAGATCAAACAAACTACAAGATTGGAAAAAAATTGTGTTGGATAAATATAATATTATAATAAACATATATAAAATTGACCGCAACGAAGTGTCTGCGACGAATTGTCCGAGACGAATTGTCCGCAGCGAATTGTCCACGACGAATTGTCCGAGACGAAATTATAGTCCGCGACGAATTGTCCTGACGAATAATCATCGCGACGAATTGACCGGACACGCTTTCTTCTTATCTCAATTATGAAGATATATGAATAGTTTAAAATCAATATGTAAAATCGTTACAAATCATCTTGAATTACTTTATAGAACTAAAGCAGGAACGAATGGAGTGCGTAACTTTGTTGCTTCTTCGATAGATTTTGATCTTTTCGAGACCCTGACCGTGACATTCAAAACGATTAATCTCAAAATATGATGAATAGCATACTGGATAGTGACCAATCATCCAACCAAATTTCAGGCAATTTGTTATCACAATTTTTGGGTTTTCCGAATAACAAGATTACTATTAATTCATCTAACTGATCACGAAGAAAAAATATGTGTCATCAAAACAATACAGCGTGACAAAAAAAAGAGATGAAAGTAAAAGCTTATAATTTAAAAGGTAGTACAATTAGAAAAATGATATATAACTACATGATAGAAAATATATTTAAGATTTATTTCGGGCTCAAAGAGGCATCCCTGCTGCTCAATACAGAAATTGATACGTTTTCCAAATTTCTATTACCGTACCCAGGATATCTTGACTCATGTATGAAATAACTTCGTTGACAGCATCAATCAGATTTTACATAGTATATGGCTTTTCTCTAAACACATTCTCCTTTACATACCACCAAAGGAATAATTCTAAAGGAGACAAAGGAATAATTCTAAAGGAGACAGATCGATGGCTGGCCTACGGTAATCCATACGATGAGAGATGATGTGGGTTTCAAAACGATTTTGTTAGTGAATTTCGTGTTTGCAAGAAGTGTGAGCTGTTACACCGTACAGTTGAAAGCAACGGTCCAGGTGAAAGTCATCAATCAACATGCCGTTTATATTTCAATATAGGTATCAGTTGGTACTGTTCGTGTTTTTCCGTGGGAATCTAGAAAAAAATGTAGGCCATAAACGTGGCTGGAACTAAGGATGCATCAGAGGGTTTATCTTAGACGAGTGTTGAGGCTTCTCGATAACTCCTTCATGCTTTGTTGGATTCCATATGCCAAAATTTTGTATTTGCTTTTATGTCGATCTGTCGCCGTCCTACCACATTCCTCAATCTTTGTCGAAATTCGAATAATTTTTTTCATCATTATTTGAGAACTGCTGAATGGTCTGTAATCTGATGGATTTCGAACCAAAATTTTTCATAGTCGTCGAATGATTTCTCATTTTATACCCAGTTCTCCTTCCATCTTTCCTTTACTTTGGGACAATTCTTGAATCAGTGATCGAACTATAATATTTTTTGCCCATGAATTCCTGTTACGACCAAAATTTCCCTTGTTTAGATTCTTTGTACTCTCTTTGGACCAGTGTAAATTCATCACGGTTTAATTCGTCGAGGTATATTGATCGAGGGTATATTTGTCACGATATATTCAACGCATGGTAAATTCATATCATGGTAAATTTATTGCATACTAAATCATCGGTGAATATGAATGTAAATAATGCAAATAATAGAAAAGGACACCTCTTAGTGTTATGGATTAGTTATCTAGGTTCTTTGTCTGATTCAATACAGAACCTACCACATGCTAATGTACACAATCATTTTTGTTTAATATTTTAATAGCAATGACTAGTAACAGCTTACATTGATTTGTAGTCAATTAATTATGTTTAATATCATATTGATAGAAACGTTTAAAAGTAAATAGGTATATTAATCACAAAAAACTATTTTTTATTAAATTTGGTAATTTGAATTCGAAGAAAGTTGTGTTGGCAATGTTTCCTGGTAAACACTTGAAGTTTATTACCCAGGGGGTTTGTTCTACCCAGTTGGTATCACAGTCAAATATAATTTCTATTCCTTCGTCTAAGGATGATTACAGCCCTAATTTAAATGGGGAGGAGAAAAAAAAACATTCCCTTTTCAACCCTTTTACTGTCGTCTAATTAACATTTCTGTAAAAAGAAATCTTCAATTTTGAAGAAGAAAAAATCGGAATCAAAGTGATGGGAAACTGGAGAAATTGAAGAAGAATGGGGGAGAAAGTGATCGGAAATTGGGAAAAAAGTGATTGGGAATGGGGAGAAAATGATAGGAAATGGGGATAAAGTGATGGGGATGAAGAAAAATTATGGGGAATGTGGATAAAGTGATGGGGAAAAAGGAAGCCCCCATTAAAGCACTCACGAGTGGATAGTAAATGTTGTAAAACTAAATGTTACTGAATGTTATTCAGTTATATTAGTGTATTAACTTAAATCATTCACAATCAGTGATATTTGTTCAACCCTAGTGACCTAAATAGGGACTGATCCATGCGCGCCAGCCCTCATGAAAAAATATTAATAATTTCATTTTCAAACCTATTTATTTGAATGCTGTCTTCTCCTGACTTTTACTTTTCAACATAGTTAGGTATGATTATACCAAAAAGAATGTGATAAAAGGCAAGACACTCATATTATGAGCATTTATTCAAATATACAGGGTGTCTCAAAAAACCGAATTACAACTTTAAGTCAGTATATTTCAAAAACTATTGAAGGTACATGTTTCTTTCTAGCATATTTTTCATTGTTGAATCAGTCTCCATCAACAATTAAATTTTCATCAAGTTTTATTCATTTTTGTGAATGTTTGCATGTCAATTTTTTCTAAATTAGTAACTATTCTTTTGCGTATACCAATGAATGTGTAAATATCAGATGAAGGTTTTTATAAAGACTAAATATCGAAAAGTCAATTTCTTGAGATTTTATAACAGTTTTAGTGAGGACTGGCGCGCCTGGACCAGTCCCTAGGTTAGTGAGCAAACTTTTAAGGGCTAGGTTACTAGGGTTAAATAAAAAAAATTAAATCGATTTTGAAAAATCCATAATTTCTCCGGTACTGTTATTATTTTACATTCTCTTTCAAAAAATTCAATAATTTATACCTAAATACACAGGTTTGCACAAAAAAAGTTACTCTATTCCAGCGAAAAGTAGAATAATGTCAGCAATTATTAGTTAACCATGCGATGAATTTACTATTCAATGAATTTACCGCGATGAACATATATTGCGAGAATTTACTACGAAGAATTTACCGGGTACCACTACCCTTTCTTCTTCACTTTTGATTGCTCTATCCACTGTTTGAAAGTCTATATTTTTTCTGGATATGTTTATAAAAGCTCTTCTGACCATAGATCCTGCATCGATATAAACTGTTCGTCAATGAAGATGCGTTGCTCATGAGTTTTCTGCATGTTGAGATGAATGTTTTTTTCATAAATTATGCTTTCAATTCAAAATGCAAGTAAGTTTGATTAAAATAAATTGTAATAATATACTTTTTCTTTACTTTATCTTACTAAGTGTCCGACACTTTTGGTGCCAAACTTTAACATAAGGTTGCATTCGTCGAAATAAACACTTTTTATTCCATGAAGGTATGGTCTAAAATGCTTAGTTAAAGAGTAAAAGTACTATCTTTACCATTTATTATTATTTGTAAACATTTTTTTTTAATGTTGTGATAAGATACAAAACATTTTTAACATTAATTATTAGGAGCACATGAAACATAATCTTAAATTAGGTTACATGTTTACAGAATGTATTCGTTTTGCCGCCTTTTTGTTGCAATGCAAGTGTTCAAACTTTTGTCCCGCAAGGATTCGTGAAACTCCTGGTGTCTGCTCGCGTCCGTCAATTATTGGACAAACGTTTGAATGGGCGGCAGTTTGAACACATTTTGTAAACATGTAACTTAATTTAAGATTAAGTTTCTTGTGCTCCCAATAATCACTGTTAAAAATGTTTTATTTCTTATTGCAACATTTAAAAAATTACGTTAACTAATAATAATATATGGTACAGATACTACTTTCCTAACCTTGTAACTCTTTAACTAAGCATTTTAGACCATACCTTCATGGAATAAAAAGTGTTTATTTCGACGAATGCAACCTTATGTTAAAGTTTGGCAAAAAAAGAATCGGACACCCTGTATTTTTTATGTGAGTTATATTAAAAGCGTTTACTTTCATCCATCTTTTTTGTGTCACGCAGTATAACTATCAGTAATTTGGCAAAGGAAATCAAATAAAAGTGATATTTGAGTAAAAAGGGTTATAATCATGCACAGTTTAATAATATGATACTTCAAAAACATTAAGAAACCAACGCTGAATTATTTCCGAGTTGCAAGATGTAAAGACCACAATTTGAATATTTGATGCATATTCAAATTGGTTCCTGGAGATGAACATAAATCTTATGTTCTACAGATTCTAAAATGAAATACTGATTTTTTACCTATGGGATGAATAGTATTGATATATACATACTCTGCCATTTTCGGAACTGAATATTCTCATTGTATAAAATGAAAATATTTACATAACTATTAACCACGTGATATTTCATTTTTCTTTGTGATGAATTATTCTGACTGTTGTAGCTACCTTCCTCTTGTTTAGATCACAAGTTTAAACTGGGAAGACTTATATATGAAATATTAATTTTGGAAACAAATCTTTTGTATAATCCATAAGTCCTTTTATAACTAATGTCAACCCGAAATTAAATATACTCCAGGTAAGAAAGATTTAATCCTTGGATATTCTGAACTTAACCCAGAAATAACTCTTTCTTGCTTGAAATGTAACTTATAATTGCAATTTATATTTTTCTTCACAATAATATTCAGTAATTTATTGATGTCCATACATAACGTTCACATTTAAATTATAGGTAACTACAATTTCCATAACTAGTTATCAATGGGTTATAACTAGTTATCAATGACCAAAATTTTATATCAATTGATAAACGCTGTGTATGATTGAATTTCCCCAACTAACTAAGTATAATATCTCAGAGGTAAACAATAATGATTATTAAACATAATTCCCTACTTATAATTGTAAACTACTAAGTATTTACAATGAGTTATTGTTCTCACTTAATAAATACATTCTTCACTTCAAACATTGTCATTCGGTATGAAAAGGTCCTTTTAATATTAAATTCAATGAATAAACATCTTTTGTTTGGCTTTTCTGTTCACGAAATGCAGCGTTTACTTTGGCACATCGAATCACTTTTCCTAAATCAACATCTGGACTTGTTTGAGAGGATCAGGAATAATCTCTTCCCTCCTATGGTCAACTTCAATATGAACCAACCTAACTCTAGTTCTTTTGCTTGATGTATGCTGTGGAATATTGTTCTATTGCAATGAAGCAATCCAATTTTATTTATTTAGCTTGATGTGTATGGAATTTTCTTTTCTTTACATGAAGAAACCTAACTTTAATTCTTTTGATTTATTCTATATTTCTTTTTCTAATCACGACGAAGCAAGTTCAAAAAATGGTCTCAGTAGCTTAACTATAATAAATGTTGGCTCTAGTTCAACTGCCATGCGAACAACTGCCATGTTGACATCTGCCATGCGGATATCTGCCACAGCTTACAACTGCCATGGGACAAACTGCCATACGGCCGAACTGTCAGGAAATATATAATAATTTTATTTTGGGTGAATTGTAATGCGATAGAAAACTTAAACTTTCTTTGAATTAATTTGATGCAAAGTATATTATTATCTTGAACTACAATTTTAATATAAAAATGTTAATTGTGTAGTCCGAAATTGTGAATGAAGAAGCATATAAATTAATATTGAAGTATCACTAAAATTATTTATTTGTTACATTTATTTAACACCTTAAATAATCAAAATGGTTGACAAAAAGGTTAAAATCTATAGGATTGGACGGGGTATCACCGCGCACAAACCCGCAAACTCTGTATTTACTCAAAAACTAAGTATGCTACAGAATCTCTTTTTCTCGTGATGAAATTATCATGAATTAGGATGGTTCTCAGCCAGTTTAAAAATAATACATAAATAAATGAAATACTTATTGGCAATTTTTTGTGCGCAACTTTTAGCGAGTGAATAGGGGTATCACTGCGCACGTGATGGGGTATTACTGCGCATTTCATAAATACAACTAAATCCCCCCTCTCCCCATTTTTATACTCCTCCACCCTCTATCTTGACCCTTTTCCTACCCATCTAAATAGCCCTCTCCTTCCATCTAAATCCCCGTCTCTTCCCATGTTAATCCCCATCTCCTCCTCTTCTAAAACACCCATTTCCATCATCAAAATCTCCCTCTCTTACCATGTAAATCTCCTTCTTCTCCATCTAAATATCCCTCTCCCCAATCTATTTGCCCCTCTTCCCCATCTAAATATACCTGTCCCGATCTAAATGTCTTGGTTTCTCTCTCTACAAGACCTCATCCTAATCTAGTTGTCCCTTACTTGTTAAACACATATTTAATGAATATGCAAATAAATTTAACACTTACTTTTACGTAATTAAATAATTGCGTATATCAAATAATATAATACAATCGTTAGATTTATTGCTAATTAATATTTTAATTCAATAACCTCTCACCTAAATGCCGTCTCCCTATATTAATACCCCCCATATCAAGAAGCATAGCTACGTTGATCGTAAGTTAATTGTTAATCAATATTATAATTAAATGACACATTATTCAATATTTATGACTTTATTAAGAGCTAAAGTCTCATAATTTTTATATATATTTACATAAAATTAAAGTTATTAATGATGCGCAGTGATACCCCTCTACCTCTAAACTATCTGGGGTATCACTGCGCACTGTTGTGGCGGGAAAACCGTTTAAACTAAGACGTTGAAAATATGACATAATGTAACTGTTAATGTTTGTGGTAACATGTTAAAACAATATAAATCTATAAATCTCTGTTCTAGAGTTATTTGAGAGCTTGCCGGATTTAAATATGACCAGCCCAAACTTTTTTCAGATCGTTTTGAAAGCACCACATACATCGCGACTTAATTCTAGAAATACTCTAGGATAATGGTTCATCATGATGTTTATTGGAGGAAGGGGATACTTGAAATGATGTTGCAATCTGATTTAGACTAATACAAGCGGTTATAAAATTATAAGAGGTGTGGAGTGACACCCCTTAAAAAGTATATGCGCGGTGATACTCCGTCCGACCCTAGATGCCAAAACTTTATTTTCAAATATTTCAGAATACAAAGAATAGTACAAACCAAAGCTTTACAGGTTAAAATTTTCAGTGAGTGTGGTTTTGCACCGTATTAATTAAGATTTGCTTTCTCACAACCCTGGGCATATATAAATGAATTTATCAAATTTAGGATTTGTTATTTGTATAATAACAAATTAAATAAAATATTCTTCAGAAATAATTATTCAGATTTTTTGACAAATATTTATAAGACATGTAATGCGTGGATTTTTGTTCAATGGGAGCTAGAAACAAAGAAGCGATAAAAACAAATTCAAATTTCAAAGTTACTGAGTAAAGGGTTCTTTGTAAGAGTTTTTTTTATAGAATTAAGATAATTACTACTTCAGTTTTTAATCCTGAATCTAACAGCAAAGTTAGTTTTTGCAATTTAAAAATATTAATTAACCCAATGAAATATTATGCGATTTAAAATCAACCTCACTGGGAATTTTGACATGTTAAGCTGGTGTTTGTAACTTTGTACTACTCTTTGAAATATTGAAATGTTTGAAAAGAAAGTTTTGCATTTATAGATTTTATACTTTTGTCGACCATTTAATTATTTACGGGGCTAATGGGCTAAATGTGAAATAATATGATTTAACAAAGAAATAATTCTAGTATACTTCAACTTTAAATTCTAAGTCTACCGTCATGCACAATCTCGGACTACACGATTATTATTATTATACTTTATTTTTAGGTTAAATTTATAATATACTTCACATCAAATTATTTCCATAAAAGGTTAAGTTTACCAGCGCATTACAAGTCCCTAACAATATAATTATAATATAGTGCATGACAGTTGTCCGCATGGCTGTTTGTCACATGGCAATTGTCGGTATCCGGAAAAAATCCCCCTGAGGAAAAAAAACCCTGCGTAAAAGATAAACCGCGGAAAAAATACCCACGAAAAATTGTATGTATATAAGTACTACACAATATTGGGGCAATATTTTGTACATTATTTCCCCAATATCGACTACAATATTGCTCCAACATTGGGACAGTATTGTATTTAATTACTACATAATATTGTGGTAACAGTGGGTTTGTTATTACTCCAATATTACGATAACTTTTGGGCAATATTTAATACTGACCAGTATTGTAGTTAAGTACTACACCATATTAAAAGTAAGAGACCCATCATCTGGTTTTTGATAATATGAAGAGCTGTAACGATGTTAAAATTAGATAAATAATGAAAAAATGGTAGCTATTTTAATAATTCAAAAAATATAAACATTGATGGATTCAAGTAAGTAATTCATGTTCCAATACTTGCACTTATCAAGTGAAATATATCTAGCGATGTGTGTTTTCATGAAGAAACTGCTTGTAGTTCAGTTAAGAGATGTACACAAATAACAACAGACAAGGTACCATGGATCTCAATAGGTTACATCATGAGCACCAAGGCTGTTAATCATTGAATGTACATCATCTTACATTTATCTCTCCTGCAGTAGGACTACCGATGTCATATCCAGGTGTCGAATAAGCTGTAGCTACATTCGCCATTCTATTTGCTGTTGAGTGGGGTTGAGTGGAGCAGCCATGGTGATGGGTGTTGAGCATACAGACATCAAGGATCATAACTGAAATAATAAGGATAATTAACATTTAGATCTTCATCAAGGATTAAAAAAGAAATAAAGTAGTACAAGGAGCATTTCCACCAACACCTTACACATGAAAAATAATTTAATCTGTTATCACTATTCAGTTAAATAAAAGTAGTTAATAAAAACAAAATCAATTTCATCTATATAAATGAGAATTATCACTAGAAACGTTAACAGGCACTGCAAGACGCACTCAGTCTTTTAGATTTGACATAGCCCAGACTATAATTCATTGTAAATTCCACCAACTGTGACTTGTAGGTGGAACTTTTTCCTTTAAGAGTAATATTCTAGCTAAGTCAGTGGAATTTTAGCTATGTTGATTGGGAAAGTAGTTATTAATTATAAATCAAAGGAGGATACAGACATCATAAAGCCCTTGGATAAGTGACAAGAATAGCTAATTTAGGTTTCCCCCAAATGGTTTTCAGTTCCCCACTTCGGGGGAAACCTACCTTGCCATCCCTGTATAGCATATAAACACAATTTTGGTTTCATAGATTTAAATACATAGAAATACAATTATATTAATGACTAATAATATGTAATGATAGCTACTTGAATTAATAAATTAATCAAAAGTTCACCAATAAGCAATAGCTAGGCATAAAAATCAGACAATTTATTTTATAAGCTAACTGATTGAAAGATATTTGAACAGACCGATAGTAAATTAAATAACTTCCGATGTTGCGAAAAAGAACGGACTGATAGAAGTTAAATAGCTTACCAGGTTGCAGAAAGAACGGACTGATAGTAAATTAATTAGATATGCACCGATACCATATTAGTAACCGATACCTATACCAATTCCGATACCAGTTACTTTTTAAAAGTATAATACAGTTAATTAATTAACTTCCAATGTTGCAAAATGAACAGACTGATAGTAAATTAATTAACTTCCAATGTTGCAAAAAGGACGGACTGATATTAAATTAATTAGAGATGAACCGATACCATATTAGTAACCGATACCGATACCAAGTCCGATACCAGTTACTATATTCAAAAGTATAATACAGTTAATTAATTAACTTCCAATGTTGCAAAAAGAACAGACTGATAGTTAATTAATTAACTTCTAATGTTGCGAAAAGGACGGATTGATAGTAAATTAATTAGAGATGCACCGATACCATATTAGTAACCGATACCGATACCAAGTCCGATACCAGTTACTATTCAAAAGTATAATACAGTTAATTAATTAACTGCCAATGTTGCAAAAAGAACGGGATGATAGTAAATTAATTAACTTCCAATGTTGCAAAAAGAACAGACTGATAGTAAATTAATTAACTTCGAATGTTGCGAAAAAAAAGGAACTGATGGTAAATTAAATAACTTCCGATGTTGTAAAAAGAACGGACTGATAGTAAATTAATTAGATATGCACCGATACCATATTAGTAACCGATACCTATACCAATTCCGATACCAGTTACTTTTTAAAAGTATAATACAGTTAATTAATTAACTTCCAATGTTGCAAAAAGAACAGACTGATAGTAAATTAATTAACTTCCAATGTTGCAAAAAGGACGGACTGATATTAAATTAATTAGAGATGAACCGATACCATATTAGTAACCGATACCGATACCAAGTCCGATACCAGTTACTATATTCAAAAGTATAATACAGTTAATTAATTAACTTCCAATGTTGCAAAAAGAACAGACTGATAGTTAATTAATTAACTTCTAATGTTGCGAAAAGGACGGATTGATAGTAAATTAATTAGAGATGCACCGATACCATATTAGTAACCGATACCGATACCAAGTCCGATACCAGTTACTATTAAAAAGTATAATACAGTTAATTAATTAACTGCCAATGTTGCAAAAAGAACGGGATGATAGTAAATTAATTAACTTCCAATGTTGCAAAAAGAACAGACTGATAGTAAATTAATTAACTTCGAATGTTGCGAAAAAAAAGGAACTGATGGTAAATTAAATAACTTCCGATGTTGTAAAAAGAACAGACTGATAGTAAATTAATTTGAGATACACTGATACCATATTAGTAACAGATACCAGTACCAATTACAGTTACTTTAAAATTCTTGTGACCGATACCGCTACCAAGTTCGATACCAGTTACTTTTTAAAAGTATAATACAGTTAATTAATTAACTTCCAATGTTGCATAATGAATGGACTGATAGTACCTAAATTAAGTAACTTACAAATTACAATGTTGTGAAAAAAAGAACAAACATGTTAAAAGAAAATTAACTGCAATTAAAGAATGAACTGAATGTAGATATATAATGGAAAACATCAAATTAATCAGTAAATATATGAATGAACAAAATAGAATATTTCTGAAGTTTAGTTCAAATTTTCAATCTTCCCAATTGTCAGTTGATATGATTATGATCATCAAATCATTCAAATGCACACTGGCTTCAGTACCCAAAAATCCAATCTGTATTTGGTGCACAAAATCTGAAAACCATGTTTAAAAGTGTGGCAGGAAAGTCGCCAGTTTAGTGAGAAAATAGATCCAGGTTGCCACATTTAAGATAGGCTACTTTAAAAGAAGAAATTTGACTTCCTAGTGAAGATTTTACACTTGAAAATATCCTTGTGCAGACTAAGTTGTGCTTCATGTCTCAGCCTCAGGCCAGTCTGTATTTGGTGCACAAAATTCCACTGACTTTTTCAAAAAACTGAAGAAAATCCACCATAAATTTCCATTAATTTGGCTGATCCACCAAAATTTTGCTCTTTTTTCCACAGAAAATTAATGGTAACATAGGAATAAATAGCTAAAAATCGACCGACTTTGCCAGAATATTATTTTCAAAGGGAAAAAATTCCACAGACATGTCGGGGGAATTTACCACGAAATACAGTCTTGCATGTCTGATGCATGTGTATCTCTTGTGACTATTTTATGAGTGATTTACTAGTTATTAACTTATTCACTTGTTTTTCAATTTATTTCACGGTTTTCTCCCCTCAAAAGTTGCCAATACACTGGCGACTTTGTCCATACTTTGACCAGATTGTATTTGGTGGTAAATTCCAATGATATCTCGGGAGATATTCAATTTTTATGATAAAAAATTTCCTCCAACTTCCAAGTCCAATGTCGCCTGTCGGAGGATATTTAGCCTTTAATTCCTATATTACCATTAATTTTTGGAGGAGAAACTGGAAAAATGTTGGAGGACTAGACAAATTGATGAAAAATGTTGGCAGCTATTTCTCAGATTTTTGAAAAAGTCAAATTTATTTCAGTACACCAAATACAAACTGGTACTTTGAATTGAAGTTTGAAACATGGTCTGAAAATCCCACTGACTTTTTCAAAAAGGTGAAAAATTCCACTAAGAAAGTAAGAATTTCCAATAATTTGGCTGATCTAACCCAGTCTGTATTTTTAATGTTATGGTAAATTTCATCGACATGTCAGTGGAATTTAACCCCCTTTGAAAAAAATATTCTGGCAAAGTCAGTGGATCTTTAACTATTTTAGTCTATTTATTCCCAATTTCCCACGTTACCATTAATCCAGATAATAAAGCATGTCCAAACTTGCCATTTTAATGGCGAGTTTGTGACAGTTATTTGAAGCCTTTCAATTTCAAATGGTGAGAACTACCAAATTTTCTCCTATGCTACAATGTTTATTTGAGAGAATTATGATTATTAGATCATTTTGGAGTCTGGAGAGAAATTTGATAATTCTTGGAGTGACAACTGACAAGTGGAGAGTTTATGAGCCATACCATTTTACTTGGCCATTAATTACGGAGGATAAATTGAGAAAATGTTGGTGGATCAGCTGAATTAGCTACTGGAAATTTATGGTGGATTTTTTCAGTTTTTTTAAGTAAAGTCAGTGGGATTTTGTGTCGACCAACATTTTCTTTATTTATCCACAAAAAGTTAATGGAATCATAGCTAGGAATATATAGCTATAAATCTACCGACTAGGCTGGAATATTATTATCAGACACAGAGGGGAAAAAATTCTGAAAAACACAGTCTTTCCCAATTAATTCTAATACTTAATTAGCAGAGTTCAGATCGCCAAATACAGACCGAGTTTTCACCTATCAAATTTATTTTAGAGTTCAGATCGCTAAATACAGACAGAGTAATGGAAAAACCATGAATTTATTTGAGTATGGAAGCAAGACACATAATCACACATTTATACTGAATATCGTGACTGCTTATCTGGTTGATCAGAGAAATTTGAAGAAGAACACTGTTAGAATTAGGTTAAATTACAGTGGGTTAACAACGTTAAGACATAGAGTTTATTTAAAGAGTAATATGTTATACAGAGAGAAGAATATTAGAGAGATGAGAGAATCACATCTCTCTCTCTCTGAGTAATGCAAAAAACAGACTAACTTAAGAATTTACATGCGGTGTTATTTAACACGCGCCGGAACTGTAATGGACTTTAGACCTTAAGTCCGTTTCTCATAAAAGTAATACATTGTTATTTAAACAATAGGTAATTTAATATAGCTGAGCTAGTCTAACAGGAAGTTAACATTAAACATATAAAGAGTGTGTAATACATTTAAACTAAAATTTCAACACTCCTCCTCACACGACATTATATATTTTTCATGCCTATTAATTCAACTAATTTGGTAAATCTATCAGTAGGCAACGGTTTAGTGAATATGTCAGCAAGCATAGTTTCACTGGGGCAATACACAAGTTTAATTGTGTTTGAAGCAACAAGATCTCTAATGTAATGAAATTTAATATCAATGTGTTTCGATCTAGGATGATTTTTAGAATTTTTAGCAATACAAATAGCTGACTGATTATCCTCAAACAAAACTATAGGATTCTTATTAGGTACTTTAAGATCTATTAGTAATTTATTTAGAAATACAGCTTCTTGGGAGGCACCAGAGAGGGAAACATATTCAGCTTCAGCCGTTGATAAAGCAACACATGACTGTTTCACAGAGCGCCAAGAAATAATGGAATTATTTAACATAAAGCATTGGCCAGAAGTACTTTTCCTATCAACTCTGTTTCCTGCCCAGTCGGCATCAGAATAACCTATCAACTCAGAATCTTCATTACCATATGTAATGCCAAGATCTGGTGTGCCCTTTAGGTATCTAAATATTCTCTTAATTGCAGACCAGTGCTTAGTGTTTGGATTTGAACAAAATTTAGAGACATTTCCAACTGCATAAGTTATGTCCGGTCTAGTTTTAGTAGATAGATACAGTAAGGCACCTACAGCTGACTGATATTTAGTTTTATCTACTAGTTCACAATCATCAGTAGTTGGTTCCAAATGGGAATTAACATCAGCAGGGGTTGATACCGGTTTGCAATTATTGAATTCAAATCTATCTAATAACTCGTGGACAAATGAAGATTGATTTAGGGCTATTTTATTTTCGTCTTGTACGATTTTTATGCCTAAGAAATAGGATAATTTTCCTAAGTCTTTCATCTCAAATTTAGCACTTAAATCAATCTTGATTTTAGTCAGATCATCATAGTTCTTACATGCTACAATAATATCATCTACATACACAGAAATGAAGCATGGAGAGTTATTGATTAATTTAACATATATACATGAGTCACAAGAGGACTGAATAAATCCTAAGGATTTAAGATATGCATCCAACGCATCATTCCAACATTTGGGTGATTGTTTTTATCCATACATAGATTTATAAGGTTTACATACTAAATCTTCTTCTCCTGGAATAGCATAGCCAGGAGGCTGTCTAATATAAACATTTTCTTTAAGATCCCCATTCAAAAAAGCAGAATTGACATCCAAGTGATGTACAAATAATTTTTGGTTAGCTGCTAAAGATAACATGGTTCGCACCGATTCAAATCTCACTACAGGAGCAAAAATTTCATCATAGTCGATTCCAGGTCTCTGTAAAAAACCCTGAGCGACTAATCTAGCTTTATATGAAACCACTCTACCATCAGATCCCTTTTTTCTTTTAAACACCCATTTAGATTTAATTATGTTTAAATCTGAGGTAGGTTTTACGAGTTCAAAAACTTTATGTTTCTCAAAAGCATTTAATTCCCTCTCCATGGCATGTTTCCATTTAGAGGATTCAGAACCGCTATTAAGAGCCTCAGATACCGACCTAGGTTCGATATTGATATTCCCATTGACTAATAAACCCTCCTCCTCCTCCTCAAACTGATCATACTCCCAACTACCATATCTAATAGGAGCTCGACGAATTCTAGACGATCGTCTAAGATCCTCAATAGGACTGATAGCTGGTACAGGTTGCGCCTCAGGGAGGATTATTGGAGGATCATCGTCAGGAGTTTGATTCTCAGGTCCAGCAGGTTCTGAATCTTCTGAATGGAACACTAGTGGAGAGGTAGGAGTCTCACTCAGTTGAGGGCTCTCAATCTTAGATGAAATTGATTCATCAAAGGTTACATTCCTGGAAAAGAAGATTCTTTTAGATTCAACATCATACATCTTATACCCTTTAGTAACTGTGCCATAGCCAAGAAACAGACATTTGGTAGCTTTATTTTCTAATTTTGATCGTTCATCTCGAGAGATATGCGCATACCCAGTGCATCCAAAAACTTTTACGTGACTGACATTAGGTTTTCTAAGATTTAAAGCTTCATATGGAGTTTTATTTACTAAAAATGAATTAATGCATCTATTATTTAGATAATTTGCAGTATATAGTGCTTCACCCCAGAATTCCTTATCAATTCCTGAATCAGATAACATACATCTAACTTTTTTCATAATAGTTCTATTAAATCTTTCAGCTAACCCATTTTGTTCAGGAGTTTTAGGAATAGATTTCTGGTGAATTATACCTTCATTTCGTAAATATGATTCAAACTTATTTGAGGTATATTCTCCTCCATTATCTGACTGCAAGGTTTTAATTTTCCTTTCGTAAATATTTTCAACCATTGCTTTCCATTCCAAAAACTTCTCAAACACATCACTCTTATGGGCAATAACATATATCCAGGAGTATCGAGTAGCATGATCAATAAAGGTCAGAAAATATGAATTATTACCCCTGGAAGTGGGAGTAATTTTCCCACAGACATCTGTGTGGATTAAATCAAGAGGTTTACAATTTTTCTTAATGCTTGTAGAAAAAGGTATTTTATGCATTTTCCCATTACAGCAGTGTTCACACACACCTTCTATAGCCTTTAATTTACTATCCAGACCATTTACTGATTTAGTTCGGATCATTTTAGTCAAGTTATCGTTACCTATATGACCGAGCCTTCTATGCCATAGAAGATTTACTTTATTTTGATCAACAGTTACTGCAGCTTTATGAATTAAAGTATTAAGATAATAGAGTTGACCAACACAGTGAGCCTCAGCAATTAACTCTTTATTTTCGTTCAATATTTTACATTTATCATTTTCAAAAATAATAGATTTATTATTATTTGTCATTTTTGACACTGATAGTAGATTAAAAGCTAGATTTGGCACATATAGTACATCATTTATTGTACATTTTCTACTTCCACTACCTGGTATATTCACTATAACAGAAACATTTCCTAGTGAAATAACTTGCAAAACATCTCCATTACCTACTTTAACATTGATAGGTTTGCTAATATTTGCAAAATCTTTACATAAATTTTTATCACCACTCATGTGTGATGAAGAGCCTGAATCTATTATCCAAATATTACTGTCGGCATATTTGTTACAAAGAGCGATATCATTAGCATACATTGTGTGATTAAGTTCTATATGACTTACATTTACACCATTTGGCTGGTTTTGAGTTCTGTTAGTTTGAGAATACCGTTTAAATTTAAAGCAGTCTTTCTTCAGGTGTCCCAATTTTTTGCAAAAATGGCACTTGATTGACTGTTTATTTACCGCAGCTTCAATCTGAGTATATTATAATGCCAAAGCATCATTGGATTTAATACTCAACTTTTCAGCTTCTCTCCGGAGTGTGTCAGCTACGGTAATCCAGGTAGGTATGTCTGTCTGTGCTTCAAGAGCGGTAACAAGCACTTCAAACGGCTCTGGTAGTGATGATAGGAGACAAATAACTTTATCCTCTTCACTGATCACTTGATTTAACAAGGCAAGCTCTTGAAAAACTTCAGTTAGTTCTTTCAAGTGGGAGTTGAGTAGTTCGGGAGACTTCAATTTTAAGTTGTAAAGCTTCTTCTTCAGACGAAATTTGTTCGCCCACGAGTTTTTCTGAAACGTTTCTTGAAGGGTGGTCCAGACAGCGTGTGGATCCGTGGGTTGTCCAACTAAGTACAATTGATCCGGTGAAATAGATAGTACTATATCGGCCAGAGCTTTATTCTTGTTATTAGCATAGGCAGATTTAACCTCAGTTGAAGCGGAATCTATTGGAACTGGTTTAGATCCATCAGCAAAATCCATCAGTTTCTCTCTTAAGAGATACATCTTCATTTGTACCCGCCATGTGGGGCAATTATTTCCGTCTAGGGGAACAATTAATCCCCGATAACTTATTTGAAGACATATTTTCAAAGTATTTATTATCATTCAATACTTAAAACATAAATAAACAAAGCAGTTAAATTAATTTACTTGTTTAACTGAATTGATGTTTTAAAAATTATTCTAATTCATAAGAATAACTTCACAGAATATAATTATTAATATTCAATTGGAACAGCAACACAAGTCTTAGTTCGCAAGAACCTTTTGTTGAAAGACTGTTTACCAAAGGATAAGGTCACAGATTTAAAGGTAATTTGTGACCTCTCTTGACACCTCTTCCGCACAAATACTAAATAATTATACTATAAAAACAAGTACATTTTCGCTAGAGCAGTCAATATAATAGACCTCATTAGCGCGTTAACACGATATGCTTACACAAACGTTCGTGCGTATATGTTTCATTTAGTTTAACACTTTTTCACTGCACTTAGTTTTTATTGATTACTGTAATAGACTTCTAACTTGTTTAAACATAATTCGATTTATAAACTCTTATCGTTCACTGGGCCCATAACCTGTTAGAATTAGGTTAAATTACAGTGGGTTAACAACGTTAAGACATAGAGTTTATTTAAAGAGTAATATGTTATACAGAGAGAAGAATATTAGAGAGATGAGAGAATCACATCTCTCTCTCTCTGAGTAATGCAAAAAACAGACTAACTTAAGAATTTACATGCGGTGTTATTTAACACGCGCCGGAACTGTAATGGACTTTAGACCTTAAGTCCGTTTCTCATAAAAGTAATACATTGTTATTTAAACAATAGGTAATTTAATATAGCTGAGCTAGTCTAACAGGAAGTTAACATTAAACATATAAAGAGTGTGTAATACATTTAAACTAAAATTTCAACAGAACACCTCTCTGAAAGGTGTTCATCCAATGAGTGCACATCTACATTATTTTCAGTGTTGTTTGCATAATATTCACTAAATTCACTCTCACTTTGTCTTTGTTCAATGACAGGGTTATTGTCTTGGAGAAGAGAGGAAGATGGAAGAGCATTTTCACTTAAAAGTTCACTTGCAAAGTCACTACAAGATTTTTTTATTTTATAATAGTTCTTCCTAAGAGACATAAATGTTTTTTAAATTATTTTTCAATGTTTTAACACAAGAAGTTTTGCAGCAGGTGAAATAATAAAGAGCGAAATGTTACACAGTGATCTCGGCTAAAAACTGAACGCTATTTTGAAAAGCGGGAAAACGGTTAGAAAGCAGTGTTGCCATTCTACAGTTTAAAACATAAGAAATGTCGCAATCTATAATTGAATAATAATTTTCTAATGACAGGGAGAACACAAAAGAATAATATTTACGTATATTAAAAATAAAGATATTTTATATTCATTTTGATTTATAATTATTATTTATTCTGTCATGTTTCACACTACTTATTTCCCAAAAATTGCGGCAAAACGGTTAGTTACTTAGCAGTGTTGCAGCCTCATCGTTTTTAAACAAAGACATGACGCAATATCACTTTTGAATAATTGTATAACAAAACAGGTACCTAAATAAAGGAAAAAAATATGTGTAAGTTGATTATCTAGTTGTTATTTATTAACTATTATATTTAAATAATATCTGATAATTTAGTTTCAGCTATTATAATTCAACGAATTTCGCCCAAATTTTGACCATTTTAATATAGTATATATCTCAAACTGTTGAAACTAAGATCTTCCAAATCACAATTTTACAATTTAAATTTGACTCACTTGTCAAATTGATATACTTCAATGCAAAAATTATATTATCATTCCGAATATTGGGGCAATGTTTCCCCAATAATGAACCCGATATTAATAATTAATGTTAAATTGATCAAATAAAAATTTAGAACGATTAACGGATATGAAAGAAACCAATCAATATAAAAAAATGTATAATATCATCAACAAGCTAATATTGAAACCAACATTGCTTTAGTATTGGGGCAATATTCCGTGCAATGTGAGAAATAACACAATATTACCCCAATATTGGGGTAATATTTGTCCCAATATTCCAATATTGTCCCAAGATTACAATATTGCCCCAATATTGCCCCAATATCTGCTTGCTACCTGGGAGCTGTAGACTCGTAAGATTGTAGAAGATAAAAAAGAGGTAATAATTAAATAAGTTAAATTCTGTATATAATATTATACGAAATTTTGTTAATGTTCAATACTTGTTTACTTAAAATCAATTTATTGCTGGATTGTTTATTTAAGTGGTAATACATATGAATGACATCGTTTGAACATTTCTGTGCCTTATTTGTCTATTGAAAGTTATACATGTATACCGCTAATTTTAAACATCTACCTTCACTATATAATTCAAAAGTTAATTAGTTTCTTTCTACTGTGTATATATAATTAATATTATGTATGGTTAATTATATGTCTCAATTACCAAATGTATTGTTGACTTTGATTCAATTTTAAATGGGTAAATCTTCTTTGTCAAATTTTGTAGTAAAACAATCATTTCAAGAATTTTGCTTATAGCAATTTAGTTCTGGTAACACTCCTCTGAAGAATCGCAAATATGAAGATTTTTTGATTATACTGCGCAATGTTGTAGAAAAATATGAGGAATATAGTTCATTTATAAAGCTATATTAAGGCCATAACATACACTTCAAACTTTCAGTTTTATACAGCCTATTTACAATTTTCTGATTTTGTAACAATAGTTAGCTACAGTCTAAAACCTTCATATTTGTCTATTGACAAGTACATGTTTTTCTTTATGATATTGTCTTTTCCCTCTTTTGTAGGTATTTTTGGGAAAAAATGGATGAAAAAATTTATTACATTTTCTATTTTCGACTTGAGGATACTCTTTCTTCGTTGATGCTTTCAGGGGGATTTTTCCAGGGGGATTTTTTCCTGGGGAGATTTTTTTCTACGGGGGATTTTTTCATAGACCTGCAATTATTCGCCATGGCAGTGGTCCGCACACTGAGAGAAATAATTTTTGGTCATCAAACAACACACTGTAGTTTAACTCATTGTGGGTTGATTATACGCTAAAGAAGTTAATTTTAAATATATGCTAGGTGTAGATGAACTACAGCATGCATGTGGTTCAATTCTCTAGTCAGTATAAACGCACGAAATGTTGGTAAAATTTTATATTTCTGTGGTTAGAAATACGCATCATCTATGTCAGTTCACCTTACCTACAATGCAAATCAAAATTAAACTTGCATGTGGGTAAATTATTTAGAGTTAGAGTATTACTATGAAATTATTACTCGCATGTATGTAAATTTAATGTAAATCAGGCGGGAAACTGGAGTGGCGCGTCAGTTTCAGTGAAATATCAAAGAAGGTGGGTGTGTATTTTGGTAGTAACCCTAATTTAATTTCAGCTATGTCCAGTGCTTAAATTTATAGAAACCGCTATATGTATCAGAGCATAAAATACGCTAGAATAGTTTTCTGTGATCAATTCATTCTGAAAAATAGAAAATCAGCCTACCTACCTATTTATAATTGGAAAAGGTCCAAGGCACTGGGCAAAATCTCCAATACCTTGCAGCATAGCCTTTAGGCAGCTGACTATAATCTTTAGTTTGCTCTAGCCTCTACTTCTAGGGTGCTTGTGTGTAATATAATCCTAATTACAATATAATATATGGGTGTAAACTTTTTGAAATCTCTGTCAGACTGTCTGCCACAGTGTCACTCTTAATTTCTGACTCTCTGCCCTGGCCAGATTGCAGAAACTGGTAAAGTGCTTTCCAAGAAATCCTCTATGTTTTCCTTCTCTTCTAAGAAAAATACATGTATATAAGAGAAGAAATCAATAACTGTTTGCACAGATAATGTTAAAATATAGACTGATGTCCAAGTAAAATTATGTGGTCCATGAACTCTCCAATTTTTTCACCAGTTCTCCCAGATTGTATTTGATGGTACCTTAACTTGGTTGTTTTTCTTTTCCCATAAATTAATATTCTTTATATATCACTATTTTGCTTTTAATATTGTGAGGGAAAATTGTTAAATCAATAATGTTAGTCAGTTACATAGTGCATGGAAGACTAGCCAATTGAATTAATTTGTTTTGTTGGCTTTTTGAAGATTTTTTTTGTTGAAAAGTTAGAGTACCTAGTTCTGTGCACCACTTACAGACTAATAATTATCTTCTAAATTTCATAATTATCTCTGATGACTTGATTATTTTTTATCCTTTTCTGTGAAAATTATCTTAAGGTTTCTTATACTTTTATTTCAATGAAAAGTTGAGAACAATAATCAAAATAGATTTTTTTGAGATCAGTTTCTATGGACTTTGATATATGATGATCAGTTAATGGGATTTTTAAAATCCAGTGCATTTATTACATTCAACTGTATCCTGTATGCCAACTAGATTTTTAAATAGTTTATTCTTTACTATCAAATATTTTAATTTAAACACCAGACTACTGAAACTGGTAAATTGTTCTAGAATTCTCTATTTTGCATTCCGTTTTCAACAAAATAAATTTAAATTGAAGAAAATAAGTATTTTTTGCACAGAAAGTATTTGAAAAATTAATATTCAGCAGACTTGATTTGAGATAGTTACTTTCTGGCTCTTGGTAATTAATAGGGACTGAAATGCTCTCTGAAATCAACCAAAATTTCAGCATCTCCCACTGCTTCTATAGAATTTTAACTTTTTATAGACACCATAACTTTCATATGGCTCTTTTTCAGAGTAATATGATATGAATTTTTGGTAACCGTAGCTACAAAGTGATTGAAAATCGGTAGCTAGTACTACTTCTTTACATTTAATTCTATGTTGTCATCAATAGCTGCATGATAGCTAATTGATTATTTTTCTCATTCAATTATATTCATTCTCTGCT
Source organism: Caprella mutica (assembly GCA_947561585.1). Lineage (NCBI taxonomy): Eukaryota > Metazoa > Arthropoda > Malacostraca > Amphipoda > Caprellidae > Caprella > Caprella mutica. The sequence goes on from CANNZV010001681.1 coordinate 45,195, forward strand.
TCCAAATCTACTATATTTAATTCTAATTTAGAGACCATTGGATAAAGGAAATATGTTCCTGCTGTTACCTAATCTAAGACTGTTTATATCTCTTGCGGATGATTATTTTAACAATTAAGTCGATTATCATTTTATTCATTTTTAATTTTAGGTTTTTTTTGCTAATCATTGCTACATAGCTAGTCAGTAATTAGCCTTAATCTCTCAATTGTACTAACTATTCTCAATAATTCCATATTTTTTGCAGACACCAGAGACATTCTAATGAAGACTTTCGGGGTGGCTTGCCTACTTTTGCTGCTGATGTTGGTGTTAACTTTTAGAGGTAAGTTACTGTAAGTTTTACTTATTTATTTGACTTCTAGCTAACTATGAATGGGAAGATCTTCATTAATTGATGCTTTGTAATTTTCTTTTCAGTCATATGGCTAACTATTGAAGAGGATAGCTTGGCTAAAGAAGTAATCTTCCTTCTTGGTCTCATTCCAGCCACCCATCTTGAAAGTCTTCTGAAGTTGATAAAGTATCCTCTGATGACATTATGTTTTGGGTGCCAACACTTTTTGAAGGCGATTGATGTAGCATTTTAAACTATTCCAAGTTTTGAATTTGCAATATTGCAAGGAGTGCTGATACATTTTTTTACTTCACTGTGAACATCATTGTACAATATTCTTTCAATGTTATGTTATGAAAGCTCCATGCGTCACTGATTTGGTGAGTCGCTTCGAGAAATAGCTAGCTGTGAACAATTCAGTTCAAGAACTACTAAATGACTTTTTATTTGTCTGGGTACTTAAATCTTGGAGCTACAAGGAAGCTTTATTTGGGCCTTTTTAAACATAACTATATTTAACTTCTTCTTTAATCCTCGAGTTATAATCTAGTTGCAGTTTCTCCTTTGATGGTGTGATCTCAAATTTAGTAATCTGTTAAATGAGTTTTAATAGAATTGTTATATTTCTTGAATATTTTATTCATGTTTAATAATACATAAATTAGTAACTTCTTCAATTTTTCTAGCTTCTGAGAAACTATTAAAATTAATGTGTGTTTCTGAAATTATTCATTTTATATTAAATGTAATTAATTAATTTTGAGTTTTATTACAATAATTTGATAAATATGGAAAGATTTGCTAAATATCCAATTTAATTATTTATATTGTATCTATTTTAACTAACTTAACAGAAGTATTATCACTCTATATTTAATAGTTAATCTTCATGCTGTATTATATATTAATTCTTATGAATTTGATTACTACAGTATTTTGTAATTGAGTGTAGCTAAAGTAAACATTATCCAAGTGGCTAAAATAAAATGCATGTAGGTAAAATTGCTTAACAACTGTAGTTTGAAGGATTAGTTTATCAGTTAAATATTCTTTTACATGAGGTTCGAATTGCATGCATGTTGGTAAAATAGACAGCCAGCTGTAGTTTAATTAATAAGCATGTAGGTAATGTTTAACCACAGCTGTGGTTTGAATTGAATTTATGTAGGTAAAATAGACATTCAGCTGTAGTTTAATTCATAAGCATGTAGGTAATGTTTAACCACAGCTGTGGTTTGAATTGGATGTATGTAGGTAAAATAGACATTCAGCTGTAGTTAGAATCATGATAGATGTAGGTAAGATAAAGTACATGCATGTAGGTAAAATTACATTATAAATTCATGATGTTTGATTCAAACCACAGCTGTGGTATGGTTTAAAAACGACCAACATTGTGGTTTGTATGCAACTATATATAGGTTCGGTTAAGTACACTTTTCTTTCAGTGCATGTCATTTAAACGCATGGCAGTAAAAGCTGAGCCTTGGATAATAATTATTACATAAATTGTACTATCATCAATGTCCATAAAATTGATATAATATAACGATATCAATTAGTTTGTTGATAAATTTGAGTTGATGCACGTTCTTGTAATTAATGATATACATTTGATAAAATAATACAAATAATTAAATTGATTTGTTACGGTATTCATTAAACAAAAGTTTTCAGGGAAATTATATTCACAGAAATGTTATAACAAATTTCAATTTACGAGATCCTAATTTTTATTATTAGCAAATTATTGATAGCAGTCTTTGTAATTCCGTATACGAATTTTGAAGTTCAGATTGCCGAATGCTATAAAAACATTTAGTCTCGACAAAAACTTCTTTAGGCAATAATAAAATTGCTAGAGCAAAGTTAAAAGTGGTATAGTATTAGGTAGAGCACAAGTGTAGAGTACAATAAAATTAATCTTCACCTCAATTTAATTGAAAGTGCACTGAGTCAATAACCTTATTCTGGATTATCCTTCCATTGCTCCTTTGATTATATTTATTAATTCAAACTGACTTTGAAAATCTGTTTTCTTAGCGACAAAGGGGTAGAATCTTTAATTATGATGATCTCCATTTTGGTGGGGAAACGGACTCTTGTCCCTGTCAGCTGGGTGTGATAATCTCAAAATTAGATTTGAACAATCAGATGGAAATTAATATCAAATCAAAACAAGAAGCAAATCAAATTCATTCCCAGATTGGATAACAGTTCACTCAATTACAATTCAATATTGAATATGTGATTCATTCATAATATAGGTAATTAGGTATCACAATAATCTAAGGCTTGATCAACATTACCAACTGTAGAAAAACTATATCATCTAATATTATAATCCTTATTTTAAAGGGTGTCCAATGTCCATTGTATCTGGTGAGTATCATGTAAACCAATTAAAAAATAGATGAATTTAAACATATATAGGTCTTTCGTATATGATATCCGAAGGTATACTATATTTACGTCGAGCTTTATTCTCAAACGGCAACTAAAAAGCGCACATTCATAAATTGTAATATCTAACATCGGAATGAAATTCAGATTCTCAGAATGGTTCTCCTGCATATTGCAGGTAAGTGTGAAAATTACTGGCATTTAATGTGATTTGGATTGCCGTTAACGTTCCTCTCGTAGTAAAGTAAACTCAGTGTAAGTGAAAATATATGGACAAACCTATATGTAGCGACAATGCGGGTAATTCACCCGCACTTGGAATGTGCGGGCATTAACCCACACCCCCTTTATCTCCAAAACTATTTGGAAATTTAAATTTCTATTTACGGCATAGGAAAGAGTAGATTTTAAACCCTCAGAACAAATAATATCGGTAAGTATTTCAAAATATTTTTTAAATAAGACACTATAAAATTATGCACCAAACATTTGCTTTCGTAAAATCAGATAATTTTGCAAGATTTGCTTCAGAATCCACAATTCTTAATCAAATTTGATAACGTTTAAGACATATTATAGGTTAATTATCATACTTCAATATACTACCTACTTTTTTTGTTTCAGGTCAGTCAAAAATTGACTACATGGCAACAAAATAGTGCGAAATTTTGCCTGGCATGAAAAAAGACGCAGGGCATTATCCCGCACTTTTACAGTACTATAAAATGTTGAATTTTCAGCATGATAAGATATAATAACCATAGATAATTGTGTGGCGTGCATACATACAGTGTGTAGAGTGTATACATAGCAGTATGTAAGGTGTGCACATACAGTGTGTAGGGTGTGTACATTCAGTGTGTAGAGTATGTACAAAAAGATGCCTGCATAAACTTTTATTATGCAGGAGTATTTATGCACCATCAAAAAACGTAATATAAAATAAGCTATTGTCTGTAACGTGAATCTTACTTCACAGAAAACTATTTTCTGATGTTTGTGCAACATTTAAAGTATATTTTAACCTATAACTTTTTCGTAATAGTAAATTATGCACGATTTATATTTTCTGGTGGCTCAATATTATATTTTCAGGTGGCTCAATATTGAGCCTCTTAACTTTCATATGTGTTACTTGTTCAAACACATGACGCTATTTACATGTGTTGTATTAGCGTACTTTTAACATTGGTTCCAAGAGTAAAGGAGCTGCTTTTTACGATGGTTTAATCCAAATTTGGATTGATATATTAGTTTCCAAGTTAATAGGGCTGAAGGCCATGAATCTGCAATGCAGGATATTGTCTGTAGTGGTGCAAAGCATTACCCCGCAGTGCGGGATAATGCTCTGAATGGTGCGGGATTATTGCCCGGTCAAAGTTGAATAACTATTAACCCATTGGTCATAAGGTTAAGCCGTTTTGTACGTATAAAAAAAAGTGACTACCTCTTTCTTTTGCATCTTACAGATCTTCTCTATCTGTAATAGTTTTAGAGATAATTGGACTTGTTCACTATGTGCGGGGGGCAATGCCCGCGTTGACGCTGAAGAAAATAATAATAATAGAGACACAGGAAAATTTCCAACGTTTGTTATTAAATCTTTCATTGATCTAGTGATCTTTTAAATTAGTTATGAATAACGTTAAACTTTCATTTAGAAAAGAATGTATAATTCTTTTAGTCAAGAAAATATTAGTAGTAAATAAATATCAATTACAAGGTGGTATTTTAAATTCTGTCTCCCAATTTGTTTAAATTCATTTTGTTCATATACAGATGGAGAAGAAAGAACACTAGATAATTGGTATTATTATCATTAGCCAATTTTACGGAATTATATTTAAATTGTGTTGAAGTAAATATTATTAATTTTATTTAAATTTTTTCAGGAAAACTTTGTCCTGAAGACGGTTGATGTTAGCATGATTAATTGAAGGAAGTATATATCTTCAATTCATCTTATAAGATAAATTTAAATTAATTTGCAGTACTGGAAAAATTATTATGATTTTTCAAAATCGAAATTTTGTTTGCAAAAAGGTGAACAAATTTTGTTGATTTTAATCTGATTTATTTTAATACACTGATATAGTTATACGTCTTGATCATTCATTAACCCTTTGTTTGTCAACATTTATCATCCGTAAGTGCTTCAACGGATGTTCCCCGTTTCTCTCCAATTCCACATCACTTTTTCCTCATTCCTAATCAATTTTCCCTATTCCTCGTCACTTTTGATATCATCGATTTTCTCCAAAATCGAACATTTTTTTTACAAAAAGGTGAATTGAACGACTGAAAAAAGAGGTGCAGGGGTGGATGGTTTTTTCTCCCCCTCTCCCTATTCAAAGCACGGCAGTTATCATCCTTAGAGTGAGAATTGAAATGACTTTTGACTCTGATGGGAAGAGGAAAAAGTGATGGGGAATGAGAAGAAAATGAAGTGGAATCTTATAATTGTGATTTCATTCTTTCACTTCTATCTTTTATATTTTAATATCATTACTCTTCATTTTCCTCCTCTTTGTAAGTGATTGCAGTCACCAAAATATCGTATGTTATATAGGATATTCATTTAATGATTCACATCTTCAAATCTAATATTTATTTTTGTTTCTAGTAACCGTCAATAAAGATTCTTGAAACAGCTCGCACCATTTTATTCAATTTTCACATTTTATTATTGTTATCCAAGGTGTTTGTCATTGTGACACACTTAGTGTGTCACAATGACACACCTAGCTGAGAAAAGGAGTTATCCAAAAACCGACACACCAATATGTGTCGCTACGACACACGTGATTATAAGTGTGTCATAAATAGCTATCTGTCTTTGACACATTTCATGTGCTATGTGTCGGTTTTGGGACAAAATGTGTGTCGATTCGACACATTTCTATGTGTCATATTGGCACACTCTTTTCTCTCAGTGTACTTTAACAATCGGATATCGTATGGTTAGGAGAGTTTACAAAAATTCGAAACATTTCAATATTTTAAGTTGAAGAGAAAATGTTTGAATATTATTGCTATAAAATAATACATAAAGTTTTATTGAATTCTAATTTCCAAATTCAAAACCAATTATCTCTGTATCTAAATATGAAATACTATTGATATGTATAAACGAAAGTAAAAGTTAATTAAATATTCTGAGTAATCTACTTAGACTCAAAGTAAAATCCAAATTGTATATTTATGAAATTCTAGGGTTAATTTAATAAATAGGTTTCAATTGAAGATAAAACCATATGGAAATGCTACGTGATTTAATTTGTTAACGCTCAATAGCAAATTAACGATATTTAATTAAATTCCCAATATATAAAGATTGAAACTCCAGGAGAAAATATTTTAGAATCTGCTTGAATTCAAAGCCCTGAAAATAGCAATTGAACTATTTTCCCAAAAATAATGGTGACACTTTATTTATGATATGATAGGTAAGTTTGAATAGGTTTGGTTAGAACATTATTAAACAGTATATGTTTCTTGTTTTTTTCAGTTATTGCATAATCGAAACTATTAAAAGTGTAACATATATCTGTGTGTCCGTCACACAAGCTGATGGGTAGCATGGATTTAAAATTATTCCGATATCAAATCAATAAATGGTTACAATCACTAGATATTAATACATTTTATTCAGTTGAAAGTAATTGAGTAAAAGAAAAACACAACAGAATTTTAGCTATGTCTTTAAAATTTGTAGTCAATTTCACGACACGCGCACATTATTAATGAATAAAATTATTTAATAAATGAGAAGTGATTTTTTACTACCAGAAATAAAAACATTAAATAATACAGTAAGTTTTTTGCATTCAGGATAATGAAGAATCAAATCAATATTTTCCATTGAGATTTGCACAATAATAGAATATTCTAACCAGGTTAACGAGAATATTCTAACCATGTTAACGAGACCGAGAGAATATTGTTTTCTCGGTGGAATAATCCGTGGAGTTTAGCGATATATTGCATGTTGCCAATTGGTATTTTTGAACAAAGGAAACAATTCTGAAAATTCGAGTTCACTGAGAATGGGAAAATCTTTTCTTCAAATTGAATAAGAGATAAAAATATTAGCTGCTGTTTCGGACGAAACTGTACAGATAAAATACGAAATTCTCAATTGTATAAACAAAATACCTAACTATATATTTCACCTATGTGTGTATTTTGTTTCGTCCAAATTTTTTTATATATTTTAACTGTGAGTTTTTTACATATGACTGAGCTATTGCAGGAGTCTCATCGTTGTGTCTAGAGTCAATATTAGTCTTCGTTTCTCCTCCGAGAAACTAACAAAAACCAATCTGGTATACGGGGCTACCAATTTCTTACCTATTCTTTCCAGACAACTTAGGGCAAACATCCAATTATCTTTTGATAAAATACATAAAATATTATCATTGTTATTTTTTTCGTTTTAGAAAAAGTCACTCAATGAGAAAAGATCGTATATTTCCCCTTTCAATTTTGTATGGAGCCAAATTTACTTTCAACAACGATTATATTTAGTGATTCTTCATTCTTTTATATATGATATTATTTAATTTAATAATAAATACAGTTCTGCAGATAAAAAAGCACATGTTCAAAGATATGTTATTAATTTCTACTTACCAAACACTGATTCTCATTTGAAATTGCACTAATGTTCATATTAATTTTACCAGCAGCTGTACAGTCTCAATGAATGAAAAACATGCACTGCTCTATATAATAATACATAGCACAGGGCAAGGGTTCTGATCTATTATTTACTTATATGACCATTTTGGAGCTGGCCGAAAATTTGCCGCATATAATATACATAGGGAAACATCTCTTCTTTTTCTTCATTTTGATGTTAGAAAGTGTTCTTCCGGATTTTAAAATTTAAAAAAAAATATGAAATTAAATTATTCGTAACTTATTATAATTGAATTAGTTTCCGTAATTGTTGTTAAAATATTTTCATTATAATTGAATTAGTTTCCGTTATTCAATCGTGCAATTTTTGCACGATAGTTTCCATCGTGCAATTTTTCGACACAACATCATTCGATGTTGAATTGTCATAATGACCAGTTTCCTGGATAATTGAGCATAATTAATTTAATAATACTGTTATAAAATCAGCAACTGTAATTTATTGTAAAATTAAATTAATTTTATTGTAACTTGCGTTCTACTTCGAAATTTAATCTGTTTTATACTTCCCAATAGTTTCACCTTAAAACTTATTAATTCTAAATATTTCTTCACTGAAATATTAAACTGATTCGTTGTAAAGTTTGAAGCTGTTACCATACTACAGAGATTAATAGGTTGTTTTCGATCAGGATAAATCAACTAGCAGCCACTTTCTTTCTTTCAAAACCGTTACTTCTGGTTTGTCTCGGAAATGAAGGAAATATCAAAATTAGGGGATAAAATGACCATCACCTGGATCTTTCACCGGGTCACTCACAAAATTCTACCAGCAGGTCATTGGACATTGATCAATCGTTTCACAAAATTTCAGGCAATCTGGTTGAACACTTGTTCAGTTATGCGAATAATAAGATGATAAATAGATAAATGAATAAATAAATAAATGCCGTCTATGAAATAACATTTCCGCATTCTGAGAAGATAAATTATTAGTCAATTAATATGGTTGTTGATGTCCTGGATAAAAAGTTTATTCTAAATTTCCATCAAACTGTGGAGAAACAAGTAGACTATATCTGTAAAATAAGTGAAATGTTTTGCATATCATTTTTTGTATATTTGTATTTAACTGGTTCCAGAAAAGAAACGACAACCTAAAATTTATTTATATTAACTCGCAGTTTCCATAGTCTATAGGTGATCTGAGAAGTTTTGTTTGCTGGCTGACTGCGACACGATCACGAAGTGATTATTTATTCATGGTAATATTTGTAAGATTGCCTAATGGTCAAAGGAATTATAAAATACTGTTTATTTATTTGAGGGCACCGTTCCCAGATTTTGAAAAGTTTTTTATTATTGAAGCTACGGTTGTGAAACTTTGTACACATATATAAAATGACTTTTAAGATGCTTTTGTGTCTAGACAATTTTTCGATTCGACCCATAGAAAACGAGTTATTCGAATTTCGAACAAATTTCGAACAGTGTGTAAATTAATAAATGGATACTACAATTTTGTAGCTATGACCTTAAGTTTTTTTGCATTCGATTCTCCACAAGGTTCTTTTCAAACTGTGGAAGAGTTTTTTTGATTTTTCGAATTGGTTTTCGAATTATTGAAATTTTTAGTGAAACAAAAAAAAATTGAAAAAATATAAATTTCAAAATTCAATGTTTTGAAAAATAATTCAAAAATTAAATAAAACTCTTCCAGAGTTTGTAGAGAATTCCGATGAGAATCGAATACAAAAAATCGCAAAGCGTAGCTTCCACCAAAAAAAGCCTTAGGCTTTTGAATTACATGATTTGTAGATATCTGAAGTAACGAGTATATTCGTAAATTTGTCCAATAGAATTTTTAAATACTGTTTATTTATTTAAAAACATTCAAAAATGACCTAAAAAAGTCATGCAAATATTCGTAAATTTGTATAATGGAATTTTTAAATACCGTTTATTTAAATAAAATCATTCAAAAATAACCGACACATAATAATTAATTTATTAGGGGTTTAACGTCTGTTTAGGAACAAATACTTAAAATTTGTTACGCTGCAATTGTTTGACAAATTAATATTTTGATACCATTGATAAGTTTTTATCTGCGTGGGCAATTGTGGGTGCAAGCATTTGTGGTTGTAGGCATTTGTGGGTGTGGTTTTTTGTCGGTGTTGGCTTTTGTCGCTGTGGGTTTTAGTTTTTGTTGGCTTTTGTCGGTGTGGCATTTTGAAAGTAAGGGCTTTTGTAGGTGTGGGCTTTTGTCGCATGGGCATTTTACGCTAGGTTTTTTTCGTGTGGGCTTTTGTCACCCTTCTAAAATTCTAACCTCTGTCTCTTTTTATCTACAGTAGCTAGCATAAGTTAAAGGGACAGTGAAAAAAGTTAAGCATTTTTGTTTATTGTGAAAGAACTAGACAACAAAAATATGTGAAAATTAACAACAATAAAGTTATACATACTGTTGTCATTTGATAGAAACATTATGAAAAAATCAAACAAATATTTACCGAAATATTTAACTCTTGCCGTCAGAGGACGAAAAAGACAACAAATAAAAGTTAGGGGACAGTTATTAATAAACAGGTATAAACTGAATAATCTTAGTTTAAAAGATTGTTTTAATGCATTAAGTTTTTACTAAAGGTCATAAAGTTATTGGAACAAACCTATTGCCATCATTTCATCTGCTTATCTGAATCAAGTATCTCTATGTGAAAAAAAAATCATTTATTTTACCATCACAAAGATGGAAAGTCAATTTCTGAGATTACAAGCAGCATATAAAGATCTAAGAGTGTTGTGGATCAAAATATTAATACTTTTAAAGAGTGTGCTTCAATTGATGCAAAACGAAAATCAAGAAGACCACCAAAAACTACCCTCTGAGAAGACCGTGCATTGGTAAGTCTGTGGATAAAGGACCGTTTAAAGACTGCTGCAGGTATTTCTGGCCAAAATGAGTGAAACGCATGGTCTCAGTGTCTCCAGATTCACAGGTTCTAGAAGTTTGAACAGGATAGGATTAAATGCCTTGATGCATGCATCGAAGCCTCTGATATCGAAAAGGAACCTAAATGCAAGGCTTCAGTTTGGCAAGGAGGGTGTCCTTTGGTCGAAGAAGCAGTGGCAATGGTTCATTTCAGCGACGAGTCTAAGTTAAATGTGATCGGAAGTGACGGCAAAAGGTATGTTCGAGGTAATGTGGGTGACTGTCCCTGAGGTTTGTTTAGAAAACTGTTAAACATGAAGGCGACAGCATGCATGATGAGTCTGGAGCATCATTTCTGAAGCGGGAACTGGCCCAATTGTTCATGTGCATAGAGTGATCAACGCAGCAGTGCATCCACAACTTCTTATCAACCATTGCTTTCCAAATTTGCAATCATTTGATACTCAACCACGGATTTTGATGCAAGACAATTCTCCTTGTCACATAGCTAAAACTTTGAAAGCACACATAGAAAGTAAATAAGTTTATCATATAAGCTAGCCTACTCAGAGCCCCGAATTGAACCTATTGAAAACATTTGGAAGGTAATTGTTGATGGTGCTCAAGAACGCAATCCCAAAAATCAGGATTAACTGTGGGGATTCCTGAAAGAAGAGTGACAGAAGATAATTCCATAATTCTGCTGGGAAATGATTATTTCCTTTAATAATAGATGCGGCGAGGTCATCAAAAATGAAGGACTATTCACAAAATATTTATTTTGTATATCTAATTAGCCAATGGTTAATGCAATAACAACTGTTCCTTAACTTTTGCTCGGGGTCTTTTTTGGTCTCTGATGGCAATAGTTGAATATTTAAGTAATTGTGTGTTTAATTCTGCTAATATTTCTAGCAAACACCCACAGTAAGTGTATCTTTATTGTTGTTAAGTTTCAAGTATTTTCGTTGACTTGTTTCTTTGCAATGAACAAAAATGTTGAATTTGTTTCACTGTCCCTTAATTAATGCTAAGAGATTAGTCTATAACGACACTCTAACACTGATAAGAATTTGTGCAATCATTTTTATTTCCATTTATTGATAAGATAGGCAGCCATCGTCATTATATTATTATTAATTTTCAAGAAAACTAATTTGAATTTTCTCCCACATCTAAATCCTCCTCCCACCTCATCAAAACGTCAGTGTTACCCTCTCTATATGCCCTCTCCCCAATCTAATTGTCCTTTGCTTTTTAAACACATATTTAATGAATCTGCAACAAATTTAACACTTAAATTTTACGTAACTATTTAACTATTTATATCAAATAATATAATACGATCATACGTTTATTGTTAATCAATATTTAATTCAATAACTTCTCACCCCCACCTAAATACCCACTCTCCATATCTTAATAATCATCACATCAAGTTGAATAGCTACTACGATCGTAAGTTTATTGTTAATCAAATTTATAATTACATAACACCTTATTCGATATTTATTAAAAGCTAAAAACTCATCTTTTTTATATTTATTTACATACAAATATGATTATTAATGATGCGCAGTGATACCCCTCTACCTCATAATTATATGGGGTATCACTGCGCACGGTTGCGGCGGGAAAACCGTTAAAACTGAGAAGTTATCGTTCTGAGAGCAACACATATATCGCGACTTAGGTCTAGAAATACTTTTAGGATAATGGTGCATTATGATGTTCATGGGAGAAAAGGATATGCTTGAAATGATGGTGAAATCAGATTTAGGCTAAAACAAGTGGTCTTGAAATTATAAGAGGTGCGGAGTAATATCCCATAAAAAGGGTATGCGCAGTGATACCCCGTCCGACCCTATTCAGAGTACAGTAAATAGTAATTGTATTTTAATGAAATATTTCGAGATTTCAGGCCTATTTGCGATATTCTTCGTTCGACAATATAGGGTAAATTTAAATTTATTAATAATCACGATTGGATTTTTATTGAATCAATTATCGCTTTAAACATATGTAATTTTCATCATTGATTAAAATCGCCGATCGCCAGCCCCCGGTCAGCTTTTATAATTTCCTATTGGTATTATTATTGTAAACAAACCCAAAAATATTGTTAAATATTTTTCATTTAATTTTACTCATAACTGATGTTAGTTCCCTTAGTTTCGTATTAAACTATCAATATAACTCACAATATCTCATTCCATTACAACACATTTTGCAAGTGATTAATTAGGAATTTAGCTTCAAATAGGGTATCCTGTTCAGAATATAACGTCTGGTCTCTAAATTGGAGTATCAAACTCATGCATTCTTTATTGACTGCACTGCAGTGGCTCATGGAAAGTGTTTGAATTTTTCTTTGAAGAGGATATTGGATTTCCATCTTTCTCACTGAGGCAGGTGGTGGACAAACAGTTTAACGGCAATGTCCCTGGTATATTGATGACAAGCCTTCTTGAAGAATTTTCCTTTAAAATGGATTGAATTTTTCTTAGGTGTATAACTGTATAGTGTATATATCCTATTCTTAGATGTATATAATCTCTAGAGGTGATAGAATGTTTTTATTAAAGCTTTTTCTGGAATCGAGCTTTTGAATTGCGAAATGGAATATCCATCAAGAATATCTATTGCATGAAAAGCTGATTACTCCATACGAAATTTTCTTTAGCTATCCTGGCTTCCAATTTATAATCATTGCAATCAGAAATTGAATTCATAAGTAAATATTTTCTTTGGCAAATGTTTTTAAATTACTTTATGAATATGAAAAATATAACTTTTGTTCATTCAATATAATTTGAGTGATGTGACATAATTTTAGACGAGATATGTTTGAAGAGATAAAGTTTCGAAAAAAATTTATGCTGAAGAGAAAATAGAAGAAAATTTTATAAATTCTAATGAGTGAATCCTGGAATGATATAAATTTATATCAAATACTGAGAACTATTATATAGTTTAAACTTGCATTGGTTGGAATTAGAAGATATAAATGCATTTCTTAATTAACACTTTATATAAAATAAATGTTTATTGGATAAATTGAATGCAATACTATATATTCTCCATTCCAAAATGGACCTCAAATGAAATGATAAAATCAATTATATTTTAAAAAAATGTGAATATTTAAAAAAAAATTATGCATCTATATTTAAATGACTTAACCTTGAGAGGTTTGAATTCAGTGTTAATAAATTCAGAGATTGAAGGTATATTGTTCATCTCACGATTAATATGTCCATTGTAAACCATGTTTGAAAGTTTCAATTAATCCACTATGGAAGAGTTTATTGTCATCAATTATTATTTACAAAATAATAAAATAACACAAAATTGAATTATTATAGTTTAGTTTTTGGAAAAGTAACTCTTATGTTTTAATCTTATAGAAATAATGGTTCAATTAATTATAACATTTTTATATCAAAATCAAATGTTGCTTGCACTCTTTATAACATTTTCAAAGACTTGCTTCTTTATAGATGTTCTGGTCAGGTAAGTTAAGTGAATAATATCCTGTTGAGAATTGTCTCAGATTTCCTCGGTTTCAATCAAAGATGAAGAAATAAAGTTCACAATAATACCATTAAATCCAAAGTTGATATCTAATGTACTATTTCCATTTAAATTAGAAACATAGCAAGAGGTGGCGATTGAGAGGAAATAATCCAACGAGTAACCTGCTCTTAAATTTACGTACATGGATTTTCTACAATGCTTTAAAGATAAACTAAGTATTAATTAATGTTTAATTTTGTTTAGCTATAAAATAATCTTTAATACTTATTTAGTTTTGTACTCTATATATACTATTGTTCCCCACGTTAATATCTGGTGGATGCGTAACACGTGATATTGATGTTCTTAATAATGAAATATTTATTCTGCTGCAGTTTCCCTTTAATGAATATAGAATAGCGTTGGAGTGGGAATATATTTTTATATTTCTTCATTTTATCGTATCACTATTCATTTTTGATTATCACGAACTAAGAACGATTATATTAATTGACAGGGAAAATTAGTGAGTTTAACTGAGATCTCATTCATTCTGTAAATGTTATACATGATTGTTTTGTTACATTTTGTATATGTGAATTTCCTCTTTAATAGTACATATATGAAAACATTCATACAAACTAATGATAACGGCCAATAATCTATTGGTAGCTGTTTATAAATTAATAATAACCTTAAACAATAAATGATACTGTTCAAAAATTAAAGATGATCAATCACAAAATATTGGTAGCTGCTTAGAAACTAATGATAACTCTTAGCAAACTAACTGTAACTCTAATAAACGAATGATAACTCCAACAAACTAGTGAAAACTTTTTACCAACCAATAATAACTAGTGACAACTGTCTACTAACTAACTGCATCTCGTAATTTAGTTACTATTTGTTGTCTCTGCTTTCTCTTAATTACGTAATTTGGAACTCGAAAATGCATTCTCTTATACCAAGATGTGATATTCTAGCAAAAAAGGTGACTTGGTTTAATTAAAACATTCCAGAGTGGAGCAATAGTACTTGTTTTTCTCGTGTAAAGTGAAATGATTCGGTAATTTAATAAATTTCTAGCACGGACTGGTTTGAAAACGTAAAGTAATATTCTCAGTAAAAATTATTTTTTTGAATTATGCACAGGTAACACTGAGACATCGTCAAATATTCAAGTTATCTGTAAATGTAACGAAACTTAAAATATATGTACAAGCATAATGATAATTTTGTGTTTCATTTCCCTTTAATTAACGGTACAATGTATTTTGTGTTAATTATTTACACCGAATTATTCCACTATGTTGTAGCACAAATTAATATAGCAATATATTTTTACATATTTTTTGGAATGTAATACTGAGATCTGAAGTAGAATATTCACTCATTAAAAATATACAAAGTACAAAGACTATCATACAATGATACACACAGAGAAATCGAAGCATTTTTTAAAGAAAAAACTTCCTTCTTTTAATATTTTTCTTTGGTTGGATGTGTTACTAGATAGTCAGATTAAAGAAAGTAACATTCTTTGAGTACATTTTGATGCATTTCTAATTCCTATTAATCTTTTATTTCTTCTCTTAAAGTTTTTCACTGATGATTCGAATATTTCTTTGTTACGAAGTTTTTCAGTTATTGTCTCAAATTGATCAGTAATCTCGTTGAAGTGATCACTGATCAAGGTAGGTTCTTAGTTAGTTGCTTTTTTATGAACCATTATGTGTATAAATTAGCTACTTTTTATTCATATATATAATTGTATAGAACTATTAATTGACAAATCATATTTTTTTATTACTTGATAAGCTTTTTACCTTAAATTATGAAGGTCAATAGAGGTAGGATAGGTATTCTTAGGATCAGTGTTCTGCTACCTATTTACTTATGAAATTAAAATTCTACTTTATAGGTGACTTCTTCTCTTTTTCATCACTCTGTCATCACTCACTCATTAGGATAACGTACGTTACAACTTTGCTAAAAATTTATCTCACCGGGCCTGAACTAAGTTAGGTAGGTTTTATATCCTAAGACCTAAATCCTACAAACTCTTATTATATATTTACTTTGCATGGGCTACATATGGCTATTTGTTCATATTGTTAGGTATGCCTTAACTAGTACAGTAGAACTCTTCTATTATGAACTCCTGTATAGTGAACCATCCTATATAGTAGAACCATGTATAGTGAACTACCACTTATAATGAACATGTTTTATTTAGTCTGCCAAAAAATATTTATAATATTTTTCTATGTACATTTCTAAGAAGTAAGCTCTGCATAGCGAAATACGTATAGATTTTATTTCAAATCAGTTTTAGTGAAGTAGAGTCCTAAGATATTATGTACCCTGTGTACTGAAATATTATTTTTAAAAGAACAGCCTGTGTAATAATGTTATTATTTTTTTATTACAGAACTGTTATTTTTTTTAGTAAATTACACAAGCCAAATGAATTCAAAAATAAAAAAAAGAGAAATGCTTTAAAATTACATGAAAAACGTTACATAATTAAAAAACTAGAAAATGGAGCAAATTTTGAACAACTTTCACAAAAAATACAGCTCTTACTAAATTATAATTCGAGCCTGTCTCATTATAAACATCCTTATAGTTTGAGTAAAAGTGAAATGCATGCTTTTTAAGACTATTGTTAACATATTTTGTGTAGTGTGTGATAGAATAGTCTTTGATTTTCTATGCATCTCTTGACACGTATAATGAACTAACTCTCTTTAGTGAACTAGTGGTAGTTCACTTTAGAATAGAGACTTATTTGAACTATAATTAAAAGAAATATTATGAAAATTTGAAAACTCTTTCCCTTAGTTTGTTAAAAATTCTTCGAAGATTCGAAAACTGTCTTTTTTTTTTCTTTTAGTGTGAAAACCTATTGACTACTATTCATTTTTAAGTTGAATATTTACAATTTCACTGGAAAACTAAAACGTAAAATATTTATGTGGAATGTCAATGATGGTAATTGTTTTGTCGACCAGTCTTCAACATAGGATACAGATGAATATTTCTTTCATAGTTACAGGTCTGAAAAAATTCAAGATTTTTTCACATCTACATTTGGAACCCTCCTGAGGGGAATTTTGGTCTACAAAGCCCAAAGTATATTAACTAACAAGGTATGTTACACATTGATATGAATTGCAGATTCTTCTGCGCATAAGCAAATACGCACACACTACCACACGGTCATGTAGGTATCCAGCGGATTGGCCGAAAAAGAATTTGCAGAACCGGATTCTCAGAATACTATGCTGAAACTCAAATTTGTCGAGAAAAGATTTACCGAAAGAAAATTTTCTCGAAAGAAAAGTTTACCGAAAGACTTATTATAAAAAGAATATAATTTTACACAAAAGTGACAGAAAAGAAACGAAACAACAAAATAATAACACGTTATTACAGTTAATGATCATTCAATTATTCTCTCTCTTCGTTAATCAATGCAACTGATAATCTTTGAACCACAAAAGGATTCTTTGTCTCTTCATATTTGAAAGACGTTCCACCTTTATTCAGTCAGAATCAGACAGTTAGATATGGGAGCATGTTACATTTCTTTGGTTTGAGCGTTTATATTGTTTTTAGATTAAGTGTTACTAATGTATTTATTCATTTTTTGTGAATAATCCATGTCTACGGTTTTGTTTTAATGCAGTGATGATATGATATATAAAAATATATATATTTCTTGTTCAGTTGTTAATAGCATTCCCTGCAGAAGGTGTGTTGTGGCTGACATTATTATTATTTATTAAATTTATTTCGTTTAAAATATGAAATTGTTAGTAATTGAATTGAATAACATATAACTATTAGTTGTGTTAATATCTTCCCAATATAACTCTGGCTTCAACGATAGTGCCATTTGCATGAATAAATTTGTTTCAGGTAAAACCCTTCATTAGTAATGCCATATACGTATCAATATTTAATTTATACAGGTCAGTTAGACATATGAAATTAGCGAAATGATAGGGAATTAGCTGAATACAAATTAGCAATAGCAATGTCATTTTTATATAAGAAATGTGTTTATTCATGCATAAGATATAATGATGTGAGCTACAAAATCCCACAGAATGTTCCTTTTTAAAGAATAAATTTGATTCTCGACAAATTTGTCTTTCGGAAAATTTGTCCCCCCTCAAATCTGCATTTCGGCAAATCTGTTTTCGGTCAATTTAAGATTCAGCAAAAACGTATTCGGAGAATCCATTTTGACGAATTAGTATTTGGAAAATGTAGTTTAGTTTCGTTTTCGGAAAATCAGCCTAGACCCGGCCATGTGCCTCTGCAATATTAAAAAAACAACGACTTAATAAGTATTTTGTGAATATGAATTTTTGCCATGGTTGTTTGTTCTCTGTACGTATGCAATGAAAACATGTTATTGATTGAATTGAATTATTTCGGTTTTCTTAAGATTTAGTAATTAGGAACATATGGACAGGATAAGATAAGACAGTATTGAAAACGCTCTATGAAGAAAAACAATACGTTTTTCCCTATCAAATCTTACTCAAGAATATATGAAAAGTGTTCACAATTATTCTGAAAACAGCCATTTTAGTAAAAAAAAAACGAAGTTAAAATAATATATTTTAAAAAGAATTAGTAACATACCTTGATTCCATGTACAAATGATTATCATGGGTCAAACCCTCCAGCGTCTTACGTAACAAAACTGTAATCATCTTGATATGTAAATTTCATAGAATAGTAACTTTCATTATTCAATTTTCATAGTTTTGATAATTATTACTAGTTCAAATAAACATCCCTACATCAATTAAATACCACCTCACAATTCGATTGTGATCTCGTTTCAATCAATTTCTAGTGCATTAACTTCAATCTTAAATTTAGTAGATGCTAAAGATTAAGAATATTTACTCGAATTTTACTGAAGGTAACTTCTGCAAGCCACTTAGAGGTTCTGATTACATATATTACACAAGGAAAACCAGTTTGCTCAATTCATATTTTCACTTCAGAAGCTCTAGCTTGTATCACGATAAATTTCTTTCATAATCAGCCATTAAGAAACCGCCCAAGTTTAGTTTACAGGCATTCTTGGCGAAAGTTTGTACTTTTCTTGGTTTCTTCCTCGGTGACTTGATGTGTCTCACAAACTTTTGATGAAGCAAGTAAAAGGTTTAAAAAGTCAATAAATTGACCGAAGAACAAATTTGAGAATATAATTAAAATCAATCAAGATGCAAAAAGTAGCACAAGTTTCGAGGAATCAGATCGTTCCATAACGTATACAATATTAAACTCCAGTTTAATTTGTGTCATGAATACAAATTCAAATTAATGTTAAATAATAATAATTATATATTTTTTGATCAAAAACACCGTGCTGCTTTTACAGCAATATTATTGTAAATAAATATTCTTGAATAAAAATGGTAGTTATGCTAATAAAACTTTATATTATTTATAGAAAGTATCATAATTTGTTTGCCAAAAATATTGAGATATAACAGATAACGATAAAATTATTATCTCTTAATTCTCAAAACTCTTCATATTTCCTGTTCACCAATTTTGACCGAATCTTCAATCAAAATTTGATATGGAAAGAGTGTCCCCTATTAAACATTACGTGTTACACCAACTTGAAAAGTAAATCCCATATTAATTGAACTAATATAACATAAAAGAATTTATACAGTACAACTGCGCGAACAATTCCTCTCATTCGGTAGGACTTTATAGATGGGCATTAAAATGAGAATTTATTGCATTTCCATTGTTTTTTTTTTTACGTAATCTTTTTCTTTTCAATAAATGTCCTTATTCCTCATCATTAATATTTTGAACCAAAATAAGTTGATGATATTTTGAACTATTCATACGAAATTTCGGCGCTGGTTTGGTATGCGATTTGAGTGTCAATTACTGGTTCGGCATGCGATCTGGAAATAATTTATTAGCAAATATAAAAGATACAGGTAATAGGTATACGAGATACATAATATAATAAAATCTGTTGAGGTTATTGAACATAGTATTATATAATATATTTATTATTACAAAATATATTTGTTTATTAAAATAATGAAGTTTATACATAATATGATATCATTTATTCATTTATTTTAATATAAAAAAATTTATGTGATATATTCATTAATAAGATTATGAAATTTATTGAGGGTATGATATCTTGTCTATATTGTTTGTTTTGTATCACATATACTAAAAACAAAAACTATTCCTATGAAAATGAAAATACCAATGCATTATCAGATCACTTAAACCTCACAGAATGCTTAACAAACTAGCATCGAAATTTCTATTGGGCTTTCAAAAACAACAAAATCCACAATTTGTTTCACTGTTTTTGAATATCAATTTTGAAATATAATCTGATATCATTTTATCTCGTAGCTTACAAAACTCCCATTTAGATATATACAATTGTACATATTCACATAATTATGTATTTGCATTTATGAAAAATATGAAGTATATCTTATGAAAGTATCTATATAGCGAGAGATTAACTAAATAAAACATTAATGTCATTTATGTTCACATGTGAAAGCTATTCAGTGAATGTTTGCATCTTCTTTTCCTTGATTTACATCACTCAAACAGTTCATAATCTTCTTAATCCACCTTATACAAATGTAGGCAAGCCTTCACTCAAATATTAATTCACAGTCTGTGGAAGTAGAGCGGTGGGACTAACTTTTAAAAGACGCATGACTGCATTTAAGTCATATCTTAGTATTTAAAATACAGAGTTTTGTAGAAAATTGTCTAAGCATCACACTATGCGTTGCTTCAATAATTAGAATTCTTAAAAAAAGTATAAAAAAATTACTCTGTTATTGATGAATTATTTTTTGTTTGTTATATATTTGATTCTTAATGATGTATAAGTAAAATGTTAGTGAAGAAGTTACCTAATTGATGGAAATTTGTATCTTCAAATGGATTTTTGAAATTGATGATTGAGTAGATGTATTCGAAATTGAGTAGTTTTTGTTTATTATACTAGCAATATTCGTATATAATGTATATTAAACTAAAAAATATTTATTTTTGAACATAATAAACGATATTTTAAATATAATTTCGCAGTGATTTCAATTATTTCCTATATATACCAGATGAAGTAATTTAGACAGAATAGTTTAAGGTAATTTGCAATTTATTTCCACCACTTATCAGGATCATGGAAAAAAATTAATAAATTATATATATGGTAATATTGAAACATTAAAGTATAAGAATCAAGAGAACGAGTGTAGTATTGCTAGTGAAGATGGAATTTTGTCCCTACTTAACTTCATATTGCACTACTAAAACTGTACATTTAATTAAACCAGCTTAATAAATCAGATAAAACATCAGTTTAGCTTTTGGAAGTTTGAACAGAGGATTTCTATATCAATTTGTTCAATTCCCTGCAAACATTTCCACATGGCATACACATGGATGCCATGTGGTTGGATGGTTTTAATATGGCAATACGTTTTTAAGATGTATTATCCACATTGAAACAACCTAAACACTAAAATAACATATGTTAACCATGTGTAATTTACCACATCGAAACCACATGCCAATGACCATTTCAATAACAGATGTTAACCATGTGTAATTTAACACATTAAAACCACATGTCAATGACCATTTCAATAACAGATGTTAGCCATGTGTAATTTAACACATTAAAACCACATGTCAATGCCCAGGCAACAAAATGACCTTCCCGGGATATCCCCGCGATGTTCCCTTCCGATGTCCCGGTGATGTTCCCAGGGGATATCGCGAGAATGTCCGTTTTTGTACTTTTTTGGGGATATCCCCAGGGAATGTTCCGGGAACATCGTTAGGGGATGTTTATTCCCTACCGATATTCCGGGAACTTTCCCAGGGGATGTTCCCAAAAAAGTACAAAAACGGACATTTTCGCGATATCCCCTGGTGACATTTTGCGAACATCGGTAGGAAATATCGCGGGGATATTGCGGGAATGTTATTTTACAATTGCTCATAATAAAAATATATGCTAGTATAACTTCATTATTGCTAATGATTAGGAGTACATACGTGCTGGTACTTATTGCATCTCTTGTATCGGAGTGTATCTTTTCTGTAGCTATTGGAGTTTTGATGAGTAGATATGGTTTGCGCATTGGGAAATAGAAGACTGAAGATTTATAGGAAGGATAAACAAAAGAATGCTGGCGACAGTCGGAATTTTTTAACACAACTGTCACTAACATTCAATTTAGCATATCCTTCACTGTGTATTCACCGCAGTTAACTCCATCATCCATTTAAAGTATACGACCAGCAAGCAGATAACAACATCTTATTCTTTTACAGCTTCATTTCAAAATATTTATAACACTAATCAGATGGAATTTTCAGCAATACTATCATACATAGGAACATTTTTTACCATTCGATAAGCAAGTATATACTAGTACCTATCTAATACTCAGTAGCTAATAGTTCTTTATAGGTAGGTTCTAGGTAGGTAGATATCTGTTGGGTAATGAGGTAAGCTCAGAACTACTACCTATGGCTACCTACCAAGTCTCGCTATAGAAGAACTATCTATTATTCCTATTTATGTAAATAATATTAAGTCATATTACCTAGGTAAAATTTTCATGTTTTAGGGGAACGTCACAGTTCTCGGACACTCATAGTACCCGGACAGTGACCGTTAAAATAAGCCATGTGACCGAATTTTCTGAAAAATTCCCAAACACCCACTTTCCGAGTACTGCGAGAGTACCTAAATCATTTTCCCGAGTAGCTACTGTGATTTTCTCCACCTCTAAGTGATATCTGATATTTCTATTTATACGATTTGTTTGATCCGAAGAAATAAATAATTGTGTAACAAGTGCACTGGCAATTATATAGAAGACTACTTACTAACCTAGGTACCCGGCCTCGACCGAATGTTTTGAGAATTTGATAGCAAGATTGTAGGTACACCGTACACACAATATGTAGCTAGTTCATTACATACGTATAGGGTAAATTGTGAATTATCGGTCAGTTTCACATCTTCGGTCATATAAGAAAAGGAATATTGTACTTAGGTAAATTGTTATATTTTATTTTAATTGGTATCCACGATACCTACCTGTAGGTGGCTACCTATCATGGATACCAATTGAAATAAAAATTAAATAATTGTAATATCGTTTTTCTTATATGTATGGCCGAAGATGTGAAACTGACCGATAATTCGTAATTTACCCTACTAAATATAGCTATGTATTGTAAGATACTGAGAATTGCCTAGGTACCTACCTATTTACTACCTACTAATTGCTACAGTGAAGTTAATAACTAACTAAGTAGGTAGGTAGGTAGCTAACTAAAGTTGAAAAGTAAATAAATAAATACCTAACGATGAGATGTAGGGTAAATAAATAAGTTGGTGCTAAACCGCTACAGAGAAGTAAATTAACAACTAGGTATGCTGCAAAAGAGTAAATAGCTAACTAACTACATATATCTATAATCTACCTAGGGCTAGCCGCTAGGTATCAAGGTAGATTATACCTAGGTAAATTACGAACTATACCCAGATTCTGAGAAATACCAATCACTATTCTGTCAGTTACCTATGTATAAATAAATTAAAATGTTTCTAATTACAAAAGTTCGCGGATAATAAACACGATGAATTTATCTGAGAGAAAATATAAGACACTTGCACTCGCTCACAGATTTTTAAAACTGGAGCCTTTTCGTCACAGTGACGTCTTGTGACGTCACTCACGCGTCATGTATTATTGCGCAGTTGAAGAATTTAATTCATCGTAAATGCTATTCGAATAAAATTTATTTAAAATAAATATAATACAATTTAGTATAATCATATGTTTCTTAAACCACATAATGAAATTTAAGAGTTAAGATCTCATTATTACCAAGTTTACGAACGCTCATCTACGCAGTTGAAAGTAGACCTACATATTAGCGGGAAAGATAATTTAGGCAACATAATGTACGTACTACTCAAGTGGCTACTGGCTAAAAAGAGCCGTTTCAATATTTAATTGCAAAAACTGATGCATAATTTTCTGTAAGAATAATGTTAATTACAAACAACTTAAAAAATTCTTTATATTGGGCTGATTAACTAAATACTGGCACGGATTAGTAACCATTCTGAACCACAGAGGGCGCGCATGAGCTATTTTAGGGAGATTTTTTCGAGTGAAATGTCTTATCATCATAATTAGCGGTAAAGAGACAATAATGTAAGCATCTCATAAATTTTATATCTGTATATTAAACTGTATAGAATATGTATACCTATTTAGATTTAAATAAAAGAATTTACTAAATATATTCTCCATATATGATAGGTATGATCACAGTACATGTAGAATATATAGACATTCGGAATATAGGTAGGTACATGAAAGTAGATTCTGTAAACTGGAAATCTTAACAAATTACAAAATATGTTTAAACAATTAATGATAAATATATAGGATTATATCTTTAATTAAATGTTTATGTAATATAATAGATACCTATATTGACCTAAAAGTGATTTTGAAACGATTATTTTGCATAGTAAAGTGTAAATATGAGGCTGGTTATGGCTGGTTACTTATAATATAAAACACCCTTTATACTAATACAGAGTGTGTCTTTGTCTGTTAGTTGGTTGCAAGAAAAATGTCATGATTTAACATTTAATAAATAAAAAAATGTAGGAATAATTTTTTCTATATATATTTATTTTTCACATGATTTTTCTTACATACATTTTTTACATAGGTACATATTTTTTTTAATAATTTTTTTTAATAATTTTCATTTGACATAAAAAAATACATTTAGTTTTTACATATATATTTTTAAACATATTTTTGTATATATATTTTATTTATTATATTTTTTTAATATATGTTTTTTAACATATATTTTATTTCTTTTATTATTGATACCCCATTAATTTTAATGTTCTTGTCGGAATAAATGGTGTAATATATTTTAAATATTATTTTATTTCTTATTTATTTGTCAATTATTTCCAACATATTTTCAATGAAAATGATATTAGCAATACATGTCGCCGGAATATCCCGAAAATGTCGGATGGGGATGATATTCGTTAGGAATATCGCGGGAATATCCCGAAAATGTCGGAAGGGAATCATATTGGTAATGCATGTCGCGGGAACATTCCCTGGACATTGGGCCGCGATATTGCGACACTGAGGGGAGGTTGCGATATCGAGGGGATATTCCGGGAACATCGCAATGTTACCTGGGTGACCATTTCAATAACAGATGTTAACCATGTGTAATTTACCACATTGAAACCACATGTCAATTACCATTTCAATAACAGATGTTAACCATGTGTAATTAACAACATTACAACCACATGTCAATGACCATTTCAAAAACAGATGTTAACCATGTGTAATTTACAACATTAAAACCACATGTCAATGACCATTTCAATAACAGATGTTAACCATGTGTAATTTACCACATGTCAATGACCATTTCAATAACAGATGTTAACCATGTGATTACGCAATATCATAACCACATGTTTAAAACCATACTGAAACCATATGTTATAGATATTTGATTATAAACATAAAACATGGTAATTGGCATGTAGTTGTAATGTGGTAAATTACACATGGTTAACATCTGTTATTGAAATGGTCATTGACATGTGGTTTCAATGTTGTAAATTACACATGGTTAACATCTGTCATTGAAATGGTATTTGACATGTGGTTTTAATGTGGTAAATTACACATGGTTAACATCTGTTATTGAAATGGTCATTGACATGTGGTTTCAATGTTGTAAATTACACATGGTTAACATCTGTCATTGAATTGGTATTTGACATGTGGTTTTAATGTGGTAAATAACACATGGTTAACATCTGTTATTGAAATGGTAATTGAAATGTGGTTTTGATGTGGTAAATTACACATGGTTTACATCAGTTATTGAAATGGTAATTAACATGTGGTTGTAATGTGGTAAATTACACATGGTTAAAATCTGTTATTGAAATGGTCATTGAAGTGTGGTTTTGATGTGGTAAATTACACATGGTTAACTTCTGTTATTTTAAAACTCTAAATACAATTATGTGAAAGAGGACGATCAATCTATTTATTGTATAATTATAGTAGAGCTCCACTATAGTGAACTCCTGTACATTGAACCATCCTGTTTAGTAGAACCCTGTTTAGCGAACTAACTTTTATAGTGAAAATATTTAGTTTAGTTCACCACAAATTACTTTGTTTTCTATGAATATCTATATAGTAAATTAGTTGTAATTTATGAAAGTTCTTCCAATACAAATTTTCTTTAATGAAGTCATGTGCAGTGATCCGTTCTGATATTTAGAGTTCTGAGGAATCAAATACACTGAATAATGAATATATTTGAAAAAGAAGGAAAATATTTTATATAGTCTGCCATGATAATGCTAGTTTTCTATACAACTCTTATATCATCTACACTCTGCAGCAAAGGTGGGCAAATGCAGCACTCATTGCTATTTTGGCACTCAGAGCAGCACTCGTGCCTACCAGAGAAAGGGTACTTTATTTTCTACCAAAGAAAATTTAGAATATTTAGCCCTGACTGCTTTATAAATTACAAGGATATATAATATAAAAGTGGATGGTAAAATAATTGAAGAACAGAATATTTTTAATTACCTTGATACTTTGATAGTCAATTTTATACGTTAATAAGGTATTTTTAGTTTATTGTTAAAGTAGTGCCGGTGTTTAAAAAAATTAATTCCGACTTTTTTTTTATCCGACTCTCTCTTTCTTATACTGGTAAGAATTTGTGCAATTATTTTTAATTCCTTTTTTTAATAAGTTGGGATTTTATGAATAAGTTACTAAATTTTTATTACTCAAAACAACTTATTTTTGTTTTTATTATAAAAAAAGAAAAGTATAATTATATATCATTTTTTAATTGCTTTTAATTCAAATAATAAATATACTACAAATATTTATGTTCCAAATATGTACGATTGTACGTACCTCAATAAAATCTATCCCCGCCCTCTCATTTTAATTACTCAGTATCCCCTGCAATTTAAAAAACGGAAAGAAAATGGTAACGGCACTGGTTTTCCATATTTCGGCACTGAAAAACACAATAAGTGCCCATCCCTGCTCTAAAGTGAAGTAAATCATCTAAAGTGAATATAAATTTATTAATAATAACATTAAAAAGCTACTTCTATCATGTCCAGGATGGCTCATTGGATATGTCGCAGACTCAAAACAACAGCAAACTACAGGGACCCCAGTTCGATTCCGGAAGCACCACTTCATTTCTTTCCCCATTACTTTCAATTTAATTTGTATATAACAATATGTAATATTAAACTAAATAATATACAGGCAAATTAAATATACACTATATACAGTAAAGTAAGAAATGGCAATAAAATTAGTATGATCTTTTTGATTTATTGACACATGGTACTGATGTGTGTTACACATGGTACTGATATGTGTTACACATGGTATTGATATGGGAAACATATTGTATTGATATGGAAAACATATGGTATAGATATGGGTAACATATGGTACTGATATGGGTAACATATGGTAAAGATATGGGTAACATATGGTATTGATATGGGTAACATATGGTACAGATATGGGTAACATATGGTACAGATATGGGTAACATATGGTATTGATATGGGTAATATATGGTTTTGATATGGGTAACATATGGTTTTGATATGGGTAACATATGGTAGAGATATGGGTAACATATGGTTTTGATATGGGTAACATATGGTTTTGATATGGGTAACATATGGTAGAGATATGGGTAACATATGGTTTTGATATGGGTAACATATGGTTTTGATATGGGTAACATATGGTTTTGATATGGGTAACATATGTAACAGATATGGGTAACATATGGTACATAAATGGGTAACATATGGTACAGATATGGGTAACATATAGTACAGATATGGGTAACATATGGTACAGATATGGGAAACATATGGTATAGATATGTGTTACACATGGTACTGATATGTGGTTTTGTTATGGTTAACATGTGTATTCCATATGTTATACATGTGGCAAAACCACATGTATAACATATCGTCCAAGGTTCCAAAAATCAACATTGTAACCACATTGTTATAATGTGGACATAACCACATGGTATACATGTGGAAATGTTTGCAGGGATTCTCTCAAATTATCATGGATAGAAAATTTTATTAACATATTACTTAGTTTTAATTATTGCTCGCTTATCAACAAACCACCCTGATCTTTCATACAACAATAGCTTTAGAAAATTTCTTTTTTTGGGGGTAACTTCATTATCATAAACATTATATCCTCAAGTGTTTTTAACCAAGAATTGTCTGACCATATTCCTGTTATGTGCTGTTTTTTGTTTGGTTATTTACTAGACTTTGGCCAATTTACATATAGAACATTTAAAAGTGACCAATCCAATTTGAACGAGTTAAACATCGGTCACCCAGATATATCGACGCACTTAGTTATCAAAAAAAATTTATGAAACAATGCACAAATCATTTCCAATAAAAGTTCCCACTTTCCGAAGACATGATTCGGTTCTTGGGTTCTTCAATCAAGTAATGATATGTGGCTATGGATTTGTTTCTAGGCTACTATAGGGCAGGAACGCGCAGGTTATCTTCTTAATAAGATCCTATATTGAACATCAGATACACTAAACTGCGTCCATCGCTTTATTGCAGATCACTATTTTGTGAATAATTTTTATAATATTGATCGTACAGTAGTGAAACTTTGGTCACTGGAAGATTGCTTCTATGTTAGTATCTTTCTATAATATATTTTGAATCCATGAGAAAATTGGAAAGTTATGAACGTTTATGTATTTTGAAGGCATTTTAATTGTCCATCGCTTTATTGCAGCTCTGTGAAAAGGCCAACAAATGGACGATTAATTTCTAACGAGAGGGTAAAAATTGTAGCAGGTCCTGCAGAAGGGAGGACTCTTCTATATTTAGCTTTATAACTAGGAAGGGTTAAGAGAACAATAGTTTCTTTTGTGTAAAATCCCGACACAAACCCAAGGAGAGATGAGGGTACGCGAAAAAGAATTTCCCCTCGAAATATGCGAAAAATACGCAGGCAAGTCATAAGGCAGCTAAATGATACTAGTGCCTCCATTTTTAACAGGGCTGTCATTGGTCTTACGTCCAAACAGTCCGGATGTAATGTCTAAAATGAAACGGTCAGAAATGCTCAATGGGGCTTAAGACCAGAGAACAAGGCAATCAAGTCATGAGAGTCTCTCAATTGATGCCCAGAGATGTCAGGAAAGAAGTTGTAACACTTCAAGCATGAGATTGTGCGTAGTAATGCAAGAAAATCATCTTTTGCCAACGAGATAATTGCAAATTATTAGGCCAAGGGAACAAGTACTCATCAAAAGAGGCAATGTGGGATTGGATTGTTAGGTTTACACCCTCTGGTACTCGGAAAGGGCCAATTAATGTTTCACCAATGATGCCCACTTAAAACATAAAGCCACCGCCTCCTTGTTGACGACGAAACCAGTGTGGATAAACAGCTCCAGTAGGATCCAAACTTTAACCCATCCATCCAGACAATAAAGGGTGGCTCATTCCTCATCTGTTAAAAGAACAAGTAGGAAGTTTGTTTTCATGTATTTCTGTGTAAATATAATGCCTTTTTCTTATGGGACTTGTCCATATGGGCTCCACGTTCCTTGTCGTCTCATTTAAGACACTGTTTGGACGAATAACTAATCACAGCCTTGTCGAAAATGGAGGCACTAGTGTTATTTGGCTGCCTTATAACCTGCCTGGTTAGTTTTCGCATATTTCGAGGTGAATAAGCTTCTCCTCGTACCCTCATCTCTCCTTGGGTTGGTGTCGGGATCTTCCACAATAGAAACTATGTTTCTCTTATCCCTCCCAAATTCATTAGCTAAATATATAAGAGTCCTCCCTTCTGCAGGACCTGTTACAATTTTTACCCTCTCGGTAGAAGTTAATCACCCATTTTTTGGCCTTTTCACAGAGCTGCAATAAAGCGATGGACAGTTAAAATGCCTTCAAAATACAAAAACGTTCATAACTTTCAAGTTTTCTCATGGATTGAAAAAATATTTCAGCAAGATACTAACATAGAAGCATTCTTCCAGTGACCAAAGTTTCACTACTGTACGATCAATGATATTAAAATTATTCACAAAATAGTGATCTGCATTAAAGCGATGGACGCAGTTTATAGGTGAGTGAAGTCTATGCACAGATACACAATTGAGTAAACTTAAAAGTGACATAATGCTACATATGAAGACTGTATAACTAACACCATGTAGCAATACCGTGACGTGGATCGCCTGATTGGAGACTGAACACAGATTACCCAGAGATTAAAGGATTTACAGAATAGATTGATTAAACTTAATCCAAACAGAAGAAGGCTGACATCTTAGAAGGGTATTTAAGCAACTAATTACACCTCGAGATGTAATTATTAAATGGCATTGTTAACTTTTTAACAAATGTCCTTTCAACCAAATGTATGTTCGAGTAAACGTCCGTTCGGCCAAATGTGTCATTTGGCAATAGGTTGGATTTGAATTAATGTCTCAGGTAAGAAATTGTATTTTTATACATAGTTTAATCAAGTCAGAGAAAACCAAACATCTCACTTAATTAATAAATTAGAATACCTTCTTCAGAAATGTGAATTAGTCAAAACATTATGAATGAATGAATGAATTCAGATCTAAAAAGTTTAGTATTCTAAACAATATGTAATTTAACTTTAAATGAATATGGGCAAAGATGAATAAACTGATAGGTAGTAAAAAAACATAATCTTAAGTTATTGTTGGACGATTTATTCTTTCAAATTTATATATGAGTACAACTTTTAACCAATATTTTTGTTCAATAGACATAGATATCTTTTATTTTATTCCAAGTGTAATCTTCCTATTAGAAATTTATAGTACTCATGTAACCAATTCATTTGTTTTTCACCAAGTCTCACCTTTTGAACTTCATGAAATATAAAACAGTTATAAAAATTAAGATAAAAATAAAATATATACTGTATTTTGATAGGTTCAAGGTATATTCCAATCGGGAAAATCAAACCGGTATATTTCACCCTGGTAAGTTCCCCTCCAGTAAATTCCAACCAGGTACATTAGGCTTCAAGTATATTACACCACGAAAAATTCCACACCAGTGACAATGTTTGTGGATGCAGAATAGTTGGTCGGTGAACGTAGTCGCAATATGACAAAAACAGATAAATCCACCGGTGACGGTGCTTTGAAGAGATAACAGTAATTGAAAATGAAGAGGTGATAGTAAATGAAGCTTACGACTCTTCCTAACACAATAATGTAAGACCTCGTTGTGGAAAACCGTAACCCTACCGCGATCCTCTAAAACTTTAAATAGCAATGAAGAAAAATGGTAGGCATGGTAAAAATTTAAATAAAAACTCAATTCCTAATCTCAAAGTCACAGTACTAGGCCGAAGGGATGCTACCCCCGTCAGTTCAATTCAACACAGACAGCATAATGATAGAGTCACTGAGGAGCCGGTGAAAAATATAAATAGATAGTGTCCTTATATTCAAAAGTTAAAGTTAAACTTCAAAGGATGGAAATTTGTAAATACTCCAAATCAACTGCAAATCATCTTCTAATTTTTATATCCAATTTCTCTTTAAAACCTTAGTTCAATCAAAGGCTTACCTTTAACTTTATCTAATCTTACCATCCACCCATCATTCAAACTAAGACCACAAAATATTATTATTATTTAGCGTATTTTTTTAGTTTCACATTCAGTCATTATTAACGATTATACGTACATATTAGCCTCTAAAAGTGATTTTAATCGAAATAGTTAGGATAATTTTATAATGAAGTAGACAACAACTATGTACACTGAGAATAATAAACAACTCCAACAGATGCACTCAGGTATTTCATGTTCACACTATGGCTTTGTCTCCAATGCGAGACACTTAAGTGCATCAAACTAAAGTTTGGAATCACTAAAGTGCATCAGTTCTATGCAATTTAATACGCAAAACTATATATATATATGTATTTTTTATCGATAATAGATTTCCTTTTTATAAACACTTCTCGTTTGTGATTAAAAAAACTAAATTTAATGAAACGAATTGGATATGCAGTAGACTACTATTCTAACAGATTCTAAATTTTCTAGCCTGCTTGATTTTTATTCAATCTATTAGATTATATGGAAGTATCTTTTTTAATCAGTATTTTAAAAGAACTGAGATTATTAGGTTTCATTTGTCAAACAATGATTTATATAAAATTTACTTTCATTGAAATTTGACGATGCATAGGATTATTTTTATTGATTTTTTTAAATGTCTATATTTTAACTGGGAGTTCTTTACCGCCTTTTTTGGAGACCAAATACCCGATCGCGCAAACCAAACCAGATCAAATTATTTTAATTTTCCATATTTTAGAACAGAAAATGAAATTAAAAATGAAATTAAAAATGAAATTTTAAATACCCAATGTCTGATTTAAATTTAAACTTAATTTTTAAAGAATACTGTAAAAGTAAATACCATAGATTCGTGTTTAACTGCATCATCTTATTAATATTTTGTTTAGATCATTATTTTGACTTTTGAATCGTGCTCCAATAGAGGATATTGGCAAAAAATTTAAATTCCTCAAGCTTGTGAAACTTTTTTTTGGATGTACTAAAATAAAAGATAAAATAAGCAAGATCGGTTGTGAATTCACTAAATATATTGTACATTTACACACTATATTCTTCCTTCAATAAAAATATTTTACCTTCACAAAATATATTCTACCTTCCCTCAAAATATTCTACCTTGTCTTAATATATTTTACCTATACTCGAAATTTTCTAAATTTCCACATTATATTCTATTTCACTCTATTTATTCTACCTTCACTAAATATATCCAACATTCTCACACTACGTTCTACTTCACTCAATATATTCTACCTTCACTCAATAAATCCTTCCCTAACTCAATACATTCTACATTCACACAATATATCTTACTTCATTCAATATTCCTTCTCTTAATTTCTTCTACCTTCACTCAAAATGTCCTACCTTCACTCAAAGCTGTCTACCTTCACTCGATGTGTTCTACCTTCACTCAAATTATTATTTATTCTGTAATCTGAAATATACACTCGTTTTATTTCATTTTATTGTCATTCTGGGTTATAATATGAATATTAATTCAAACCATATATGAATTCTGAATGACTCTAATACGATGAGTCACATATTCCCGGACAGATACATATTCTCTACAGTTACATTTGCCGTACAACATATAATTTCATATAGAAAATATATATTTTAATTAGTATACCAAGTTCATAAAAACAATATAGTATTTTCCAGATAGCAATTTTTCTCGAGGTAACATTGTCTGATTATTATATCATTATTTTTATCAAATATCATAACATAAATGCCATGTTGTAACAATACCGTCAATGATGTTACAGTATTGGTTCAATTTTGTAGCAATATCGCTACAATGTTGTTCCAGAAACATAGCTACTTGAAGACCTATGCTAATCCCAAAGCTTACTTGCTATTCCACCCCGTCTTTTTTCTAACTTTGTATTCTTAATTCCTTAGAATATCTAACAGTTATTTTTAGACTCTGACTCACTAGACTGACTAGAGTATATCTAAGATGTAAGTTCCATTCAATTGTTTAATGCGTCTTGTATCTCCGAAAAACATTCTCTGGCCATTTATTTGGTCACAAAAAAATAATTTCCCATGACACTACACTGGCAACTTAGTGAAGGGAAAATTTCACAAAAAGACGTTGATGATACTAAAAATGTAATATAAATGTGTAACGCACCTCTTTGTTAAAGTGAGAAAAGGAATTGCATAATATTTTATAGTCAGTTATGTACCACATGTTTTTAATTTTATCTCACATCCCAAGGGGAATTATCATCGGGCCACATAAAAAAAAATCAGGATCTATTCTCCTTTCTGTTTTTTTCATAATATCTCCTTGCTGTTAAATTTTGTTGAGTGAATATACAACCATAAGCTCGTACCAACCAATAAGTCGTAAAGCAGAGAAGCATATCTTCTGTTTTTAATGTTCATTGTCTGAATAAAGATAATTGTTTTTTTGATTATATAGAGTAGGTCTGCTTCTTCTGGAAAAAAAAAGAAAAAATAGCTACCTTTACTGTAGTATCATCATCAAGTTTAATTTAAATAATCACATTCATAATAATATATTTAACCATGACATGAAGCTGGAAGCTGACACCTTGCCGGATCTTATTACAATGATACAGATAACAGATTTTTTCTGCAATATTCAAATTTCAAAATGCAAATTTCATGGATATTTTATACAGGAGTAATCCACTGGATTGGAGTTCATTGCGTTCTGGTATATAAATTTCCGAATTTCCTTGCCTGGAACATAAAAGTGACATCCTCAGTTTGTTTGCAATATCTTGGAATATATGTTATTGGTGTTATTGTGCAATAATAACTAACGAATTATATCTAAATAAATCAAATATTCTTATAACGACGATTCTGATGCGTTAGTTTTTTATATTTATTTTTCTCAAAATGATAATGTAAATCTCAGTGATTATTAATTTTTAATTACCAGTAATTAGACATCGAACAATAATGTTTAATTTTCACACCGAAAAGTTCACTTTCCGCACCAAAATAGGAAAATTGGAAGGCCCAGACTGGTCATTATTGTCTAATCTTATTGTCCCTTTACTTCGGTTAGTATGAACACAATCAGACGCTTTTTCTCCTTATGAAAAATGAAATATTAATATACGAGAAAAAAGTGGTATTTATAGCTTAATTCATCGGTGATATTTTTTTATGATGGCAATTTCAGGGAATAGTTAATTACTCGTATTGTGAGGAAACATAATCATGGAGTAGAGTTGATATGGTAATGGTATATTTAGGAATAGATGAAATTATCGAAATTATTTTCTGAATTTTAATTGGAAGGATGTAATTATTGTGAAATAATACAGCCGATTCTTTGCTAAAATCAATAGCTAAAATTCTAATATTCCAATAACTGTGGAAACAAATTCAGTTTACATAATTATCATTATAATAATCGTTCCTAGTGAATGAATCAAGAAGTTACGGTTAGTTAAAGATTCTAGAAGGTATCGTTCCTGGTGAACAATTCCATAAGAAACCTTTGCGATAAACAGTCTCAAAAAAATTTATTGAACATCACGTCACCTGATCTCTCTTTGCCCATTTTATTTACTCTAAGAATAAACTGTACACCACTGATAGCAGATAAATTTAACACTTTCGCTAAATGTAATAGAATATAAAATCCCGAGAAATGAAATAAGATGAGTTGGTGATATTGAGCGTCACGCTTCATGCTTTTGTCGATATAATAAAGTTATAGACTGTTTCAGTTTGTTCAGAGATAATAATTTGCTACAAGTTAAATCTCGTTATTCTTCATTTAAACTTTTAGTATATACCTGAGACAATTTGATGATTTTATAAAGAAAATTGTAAAATGGATTCTGTTATAAACATGAATATATGCAGAAGAATGTATAATTTGATTCTAGTTATTTATTATATTGAACAAATAATTTATTGTATTGATAAAATCTAACGGATAAGTTTTTATTTATACCTCAGACCGAAATTTCTGAGGCCAAATTTTCCCAAAACCAAATTTCGCACACCTAACATAGACTCACTAAGCCACTAAGTGCTACTGTTATCTGATTATCGTGAGACATTCACCTTTATGTTCCTAAATACACTAGCGCCATTTGCATCTCATGACTGGAGAGAACTGTGATATACTCTCTATTTATTTAAATAAATGATCATAGTATAATTATCTTACCATTTGTAATTAGGTGAATAAGTGAAATTCATGAATATACATCTTCCAGATCGGTTTAGAAGTAGGACTAACTATTTTTCATGAGGACTAGTACGTTGGCACTAGTGACTCTGATTTAGGGAACAGAAACTCCTTACATCTAACAATATAAAAATATTCTCAGGAACATTTATAATATAAAATTCTGATTTCTTTTTCAAATCCACTACCATGACTAATCCTCTTCTTTTTTTTTTTTGTCACACAATTGCTCCACTCGGTTCGAACATTTCAGACATTCTCAACCTTATTCAGATTTTAATCGAAAGATTACAAACCAGAACATTCACGGTACAAAAAATGAGAGTGCGAGAGATTTTCCATAATAACGTTCCCTCATAAAAATATGCCTTGAAAATTATCACAAGCGGTCTTTTTTATGCCCACGAACCATCATTATTTATGAAGTAAGGTTTTGCAGTAGGTGAGCAGATATATAGAGCCACTTGTCTAGGTACAAAATGTGCTAAGATAAAAATCACAGGAAAAAAAAAATACAACAAAAGAGGTTAAAGAAAATATAGAAGTCCAGCTGTATATTTTTTGTAACCACACAATTCAATCTTCATTTAATTTAAAATTTCAGTCTAAAATTACTTATCAAATATCATATAGTCTGTTTAAAGCTGTTCAATTTTTCACATAAAGAAAACAGTAATATATATAACTTGTAAAATAGTTTAGTCATAATAACTGAATTTGTTTCAATTCAACATTTTTTTTGGGAAAAGTTATAGTAGATTTTTTTTTAGAAATCATCTCATATATGTTCATCTTATAACTATCTTATTTTCTACTTAGAACCAGTTACAGTGGGTCCTACTTACGAAGAAACGCATGCATAAGTGTGTTGCTATCCAGTAGAAGTAGCTACTATTGAAGCACTCTGCGTTAATTGTGTGAATTAGCTTGACAAGCAGTGGAGTGAGTGTTCAAGGAATCTCAAATTCAGGCATTCTGCTTACTGAAAGGCTATCCTCGTTGCCCTTGTGTCCATCAGGAGGCTGTGCGTAACTTTTGTACGAGCAGAGCTTAGCCCGAAGCTATAAACTTTGGTTTATAGACATCTGTTATTCCAGAACATGACGATTTTGTATTAGCAATTTTCTTCTTCTCCTGTCTATATTGATCCAAAATCATATTCATTTTCCGTTTTTGCATTATCTCAAATGAATCAAATTAAATCGTTGAGCCAATACTTGATTTGCGTTATATCTCTTATTCCTATTCTTATAGTCAACATGTCCAGTTTCCCACAGCACAGGACATGTTTCAATCTCTTGAATAAAGGATTTAAACTTTTATTATTTCAATTGTATTTTCAATATGCAATGTAGTATGCGCAAAAACTCGAATGTTTTTTCTCCAAAAGAGGAAGCAAGAATAAGTGCGCATACAAAATGTTCCTGCTACTTCAGATGAGTCCACTGAAAAACGTGTACGCACACAATAGTTTGCAGTTGTTCACGCACTTTGCTAAATGCTAGCAATCAATTTGTTACTGTTCGCATAAACGGTTTCACCGAACATACTTTTGATAAGCACAGTGTGCGATTTTTTCTTATATTAATGCTCGATCAGAACTAATCCACCACTGAATTAAACTATCTAACTCTATTTTATTCAATATTTTATTCAGAACGTGATTACATAAAAGACAAAAATTATAAATTATTCCATCAAATAGTTGAAGACAAAAGCGGCCATTGTTATTGTACTTTTTCACATTATCATTTTCTTCACTTATAACTTTTTGCGTTACATTAAAGGCAACAATTTGTCTGGCTAAAGAGAAAAGGATGAGCCAAGAATTACGTACTTTTTTCTGCCAAAGGCTGTGTTTGATGGCCAAATATAAATATCACAAACTACAGACGCAATTTATAAATAGAAAAACGGAATTTATAAAGTGTTTTGAAACTGTAATTCGGTATTGTTAAATTATATCACATCAAATGTTGACCAGCATAGCCATTCTTCACGTAATCGGGGTTGACTTAAGTTACTTAGGTACAGTTTGAAAAAAAAAGTAAATTATCTATAGTTTTTTGCTGGTTGTAGTCGTGGATTGATCATCACTAAAAAAAATCGAAAGTATTTTATTACATTCTTACATAGTGAAAATGAATAATTAACCGGTGTAACCTGTGTTACACCCTTCAATTTAATTAATAATTGAATATTGAATTTGTTTAATAGATATTGTTGTGTGTAAATGATGTAATTAATAAGTGTATTATTGGATAATAATTATATTTAAATTTACTGAATAATGTTATAATGAAAACATAATATTTCCAAGCGTAATTTTTGTAGGTGCCGATCAAGGTTATACAGAAATTGTGTCTTGTAAAACATACCAGTCAGCTAATTAAAATGCAATATATTCATCGTTTGCAAATCTATTAGAAGAATAAATGTCTTGCATCGCTGCACACTCTCTTAATAAGAATAGACGCAAAATACTTGTTACAAAAAGGGTTGATTAGTCTATGTTTGCTCAGTAACATAACGACTAGCGCACGCACCAGTACACACTAAAACTGTTATAGAATCTTTTCATATACGTAGACTTTTCGACATTTTGTCCTCATAAAAACCTTCATTTGTTATTTACACATCCATTGGTAAACACCAAAGATTAAATACCTATCTAAAATATAATTAACAAGCAAAGATAAGAAAAAAAAAATTCTTAGTTTTTATAACTATTTGTGTAAAAGCAATCTTCCTCACCCTCCAATAAAATCCTTATAGGATTCACATAAAAAAATTAAACTGAATTAACTGAACACTGTATTTTTGAATAAATGAACGTAATAAGAGTATCTTGCCATTTATCACCTTCTTCCTTGTACAATCGTATGCAATTATGTTGGAAAGTAAAAGTCACGAAAAGACAGCTTCCAAAGGACAGACTGTCCTTGTCTGTCCATATCTGTCCTTGACTACAATTAGCATTACCCACAGCTACAGTGACTATACACTTACAAGTGTGTCCAACAAAAATGTATCCACTGCCATTAAATATAAGTATTTATAATTCAATAATTAATCTTCGCATCTAATGTACAGTAACAATATAATATGTATTTTATTGTTGAATGATGAATATATAGAACCATGGCATTGGATACATTTATGGTGGAGTGTACATTTCATTAAAAAAAATCATGAAATGTATGCGTTAGGCTAGATTAAAATTTAATATATCCCTAGGATTCAAACTAACAATATATATAACTATCAATAGAAAAAGGGGTGATATTTTCTGCGGGGGATTATTTTCCTTCGTGGGATTTTTTACGGATACCCCATCTGTTCACCGGTCCTTGAGCCCATATTCGTTACATTCCTTGGTAAGTGACTGCTCCATGGAGTAGCTTTCCTGTATCTTTGAATATTGTCATCAACGCAAGTTAGTGATATTATTTCATTGTTCCAGTCACTAGTATTTAAACTTCTTCTGAGGTCAGCGGTTTCCCTCCCCTTTGGTTCCAAAGATGACGTTAATCCCCAACAAATTCGTTTTTTCTCTGTCGATCATGGTGGCTGCTTTAGTCTATTTTGTTTTAGTTGCACCAAACCGTTTTTCTAAGTAAACTATTTTTTTTTCTTGTAGGATGCCCAATACGCGTTCAGCTTTATGATGGCCAAATACCCTGTATTCTGTTCCCGTATTCAATACATGTAAAAGAGCAAACAATTCCCGCCTCTTTGCTCTAAAATTTAGGGATTTCTTTCTGTACCTTATCATTCTTTCAAATTGTAATTAAAATATCTGTTTTTTTCAAGGTTGGTGTAGCTTTCATGAAATGCAGCCAATATACAATTAAATTATAGAACTCACCTTTAATGAGGGCACGGATCGAGGGCACCATTTTATTATTTTTTTATACAAATGTACTCGCATATTATGATTAATAATAAATGTTTATATTGTACCATAATTGAAGATAGTTTCGGAAATTTCTTAATCAAACATTTTAAAGTTGAACAAACGTATGTTGTGAAAAATATTCAATATATCATTCTGACAGACAATCTATTAATTTTTAATACAGTTTATGATTATGTAATATTATTAATTGTTTCTATATATTCATTGATTCTTTTACATGAATTTTAAAATTTATACTAACAATATCGTTTCTTGTTGAATCGTTTTTTTTTTTGATAAAAATATCTAGCACTTTTTTTATTTTTTATTAGAGTAATGAATTTTATGGATATTGGTAATACTTGTTAACT
Organism: Caprella mutica; assembly: GCA_947561585.1. NCBI lineage: Eukaryota > Metazoa > Arthropoda > Malacostraca > Amphipoda > Caprellidae > Caprella > Caprella mutica. The sequence goes on from CANNZV010001681.1 coordinate 85,355, forward strand.
AATATTTCAGCCTTAATATATAAATAGAAAAATGTTCCAATATTTATATATTAGTATAATCAATATTTCAATTATGTTAAAATATGACTTGAAAAACAATGTTGCCTCGATGTTCAATCTTATAGTATTCAAAACAATAATGGTGTTTGTAATATTGAATAAAGTTTCACATTTAACCGTTTTCGTGCATTGTCTCTTTTATTTCTCACTTTTCATTTTTGCAACTCGGGATTTCATTGAAACGAAACACATTCTTACACTCTAGTTTCCTCTTCATTGTTAACCTTGGAGAAGAAAATCGTCATGTCACTTTACGACAGAAACATTCGGACGAATTATCATGAATATTCTTTCATAATTCAGAGGTTTACTGAAGCAAACCCTAGTGTTTATTCTTGCTTTCTGAGGCGAATGCAACTGCAAATTGTTATTCTACCAGCAATTCTAGCATTTAGAATATTATAGTCTTATCCACTACGGATTGAAGAGCGCATTTTAATTATTTATTTTTAGACTACAGACTCTATTGTCTAATTTGAAAGTTTTTCTGCCCCTTGGAATCGGAGAAAGGAATATTATATGAATATTACATCTATATTTCATATTACTTGATGCAAGGGTAATTCGTCAGAGGACAATGCATGACTTGACAAAAGGATGCACTTTTACAAATATTAATTATATCTCTTATTTTCAATCGGCCACCTGCGAGGAATGGTCCAGACAACGAATTATTAAGGCACTTGACAAATGTTTTCGGAAACATTTGTCAAGACGATGAATTGTCCGGGAACAAATTATTTGGTGACGAATTGTTCGGGGAAAAGTCATGTACTTATGTATGTAGTACATAAATAAAAGAAAAGGACACACAAAAGTTCAACGTATTATTGCCAAATATAAGCAGCTTGGACACATAGAAACAGGAAAAAGAACCGGCCGACCACCTAAGACTACTCCTAGAGAAGACCGACAAATTGTCAGAATGAGTATGAGGGACCGTTTCAAGACTGTTTCTCAAATCTCACGTGAGTTAAAAGTTGGGATAAGTGGAACTGTGTCTCGATCCACTGTTACGCGTAGGCTTCAACGCGCTGGCCTAAAATCAATCGTCCCTGTCTCCAAGCCTCTGATTTCCAAATAAAAATCAGAAACGTAGGCTTCAGTTCGCGCAGGAACATGTCATTTGGACCGATGATCAGTGGTCCAAGGTTCATTTTAGTGATGAATCAAAGTTCAACGTCACTGGATCTGATGATAAATCATATGTACGCCGTAAAAAAGGAGAACGACTATCAGTGAAATGCGTCGTGAAAACAGTGAAGCATGGTGGAGGAAGTGTGATGGTCTGGGGAGTGTTCTCTGCTGATGGGCAGGGACCGCTAGTTGGCTTGCATGGCAGAGTAAATGCAGAAGTGTATAAGCAGATGTTGCAGCAGCATTTGCTTACATATCTAGGCACCACACGTATGCAACCCCCAATTTTCATGCAAGATAATGCTCCCTGCCACACTGCTAGAAAGGTTAAACCTTTTCTTGAAGAGGAAAATCTGTCATTTATGGATTGGCCACCCCAAAGCCCTGATTTGAATCTAATTGAAAACATTTGGAAGATAATTGGGGGCAAAGCTCACGCTGGGAACACCCAAAATAAAGAAGAACTGTGCAGGATCCTTCAGGAAGAGTGGGGGGCATTAACTACCTCTTTTTGTGATAATTTGATTAATCTTGTAGTCGAAGGTGTGCAGCAGTGATAGATAGCAAAGAATTGTTCACCAAATATTAGTTATTTTTGTTTTTTTAACTTTATGAAAATTTTTTAAGGTGTTCCTTAACTTTCGCACAGGGGTAAAATTTGTTGATTTATTTTATTGTTAATTTATTCTTCAGCAAGTGGAATACAATCTCTTTCTCATTCCTACAATATATGGTCTGAGAGTTGTGGATTTAAATGAACTTTTAACTATAAAATTATGAGCGAGCTCATGATACTAGCCTGGTGCTATTTAGTGTTGCTGGTTTTCTTGGGTAAAATATATTTTCATGCAAAAGTGACAATAATTGATTTTTTTTATAATATTGATACTATTTTATAGACGATTTTTTTATTATTATTAGTGTCTGAATAAATAAATGTTTCCCTTATTGATTTATTTTATTTTTTTAATATTAGCTGTTTATTAGGATATAAACTAACGCAAAAAGATCTTTTCTCCTAACCAGCAATATTTGAATAGAAAAGGAAGAAAATTTCATCGATTCTGATCAGTTGACAAACGCAATATGAAAAACAACTAGTGAATCACAACAGTTGGTGTGGCATCTCACCATCGGACGCAATTCATGTAATTTATCTGTAATTGCAGAATTTTTCTCGCTAATTCAATAGATGCGACAAGCATCGAAAAGAAATGATTCTTGATCAATTATATCAGTGAATTCTTAGTAAAAAATGTTCTGCTGCTTCTTTTTATTCGGCATTAAAATATCATCAAGTTATATTATATATTAAAACACGGAATCCATTTTGTTATACTCTAAATTGATCAATCGCACGTTTCAACATTCAAACTTTACCACAAGAATTTTTTTTTAAATTCCCATTTGAATCTTACAACGATTGTATGTTTACAACATTCTGCTCGTATGAATATTCAAATCATCTTCCAGTACGTATAAATACAGGGTGGGGCGTAAGTTTGGAAGCAATTTTTCAAACATTAATATAATTCTTAAAAATAAGTTCCTAAGTAGGTGATAGGGTTTGAACTATAGTAGAGACACTACATTATGACGTGGCAGTGTTATTTTTTACAAAAATTTAGTCAATTCAAAAATGTCAGACAAAAGAGAAGCCATTATTGCTCTACACTGTGCCGGGAAGTCAGATTCCGTCATTTCAAAGACTCTCAATAGCGAGATCGACTGTTTGGAAGTGTGTGAAGCGTTTTAATGAGAGAGGAGACTTGACTGATCGTCCAAGAAGTGGTAGACCACGCTCACAACGCACCAAACAACTGATAAAATGTGCCCGAGAGAAGATCAGGAGGAACCCGAAAAGGTCAATACGATTGTTAGCCAAAACAGCTAATGTGAGTCCCAGAACAATGAGAAGAGTTGTCAAAGAAGACCTAAAGATGTCCTCTTTCACCCTCCAAAAGAGACAGACTCTGTCAGAAGCTGTAAAGAAAAAGAGATTGGAGAGAAGCAAAGCACTTCTGAGAGAATTGAAGTCTGGCACGGCTGGTGAAATTGATTGGTCTGACGAAAAAAATTTCACAGTGGAAATGGCTCACAACCGGAGGAATGACAGAATAATTGGTAAAAGTGCAAAAGACATCCCATACAACCAAAAAACTGTCCACAGAACCATGAAACCTGCTTCAGTAATGGTCTGGGCCGCCGTTTCAGAAACTTGGAGATCTCTTTTAATTTTTGTGGAACAAGGCGCCAAAATCAATGCTAAATGTTATATTGAGAATATTTTGACGCCAATGTTGGAGTCAGCTAAGGATCACTTCGGTAATGACACTCTATGGACATTTCAGCAAGACGGCCGCGACTTCACATACTGCAAATGTCACTCAAATCTGGTGCCATGACCATCTTCCACGGTTTTGGTCCAAAGAAATGTGGCCTGCCTGCTCCCCAGATGTTAATCCTATGGACTTTTCGGTATGGTCCATTCTTGAATCAAAGGCCTGTGGTAAATTCCATCGCAGTGTGGATGATTTAAAGCGTTCGCTCCAGAGATCTTGGAAGGAAATTTCACAAGAACAGTTGCGTGCCGCAGTAGGAGGAGTTCGGAGGAGTTTTGAGGCTGTTATTAAAAACAAGGGGGGACATTTTGAATAAATTTATGATTTTTGAATTCTTAAAACCCTTATGTAATAATACATAACTGTAAATTATTAAATATATTTTTCGTTGGATTATAATATGCACTTTCAATTGCTTCCAAACTTACGCCCAACCCTGTATATTAGTTGAATAATCACTGCCGTTATTATGAAGCGTAACAGAGAGTTCTAGTTTATTCGCTTCAGGAAATTATTGCCATTCTATTATTTGTTAATTCAACCGAAAATATTCATGATGTTTTATATTCAAAGTGAATTCATCCATTCGTATGTACTGTTTGATACTGATTGAACAGATTCATACTAAACGGGAAATCCATATCATCAGAGGTTACTTAAACTCAGCGTTGAAAGTATTATTAGTTTCAAACATAGAGTTATGATAAACTACTCTAGAGAGAGAGGAAGTGTTGCAGCGATTGCAGGACGCCAAGGAAGACGGTGTAAAACCTTATTTTGTTTCAGTTATATCATTTCTCCATTGAATTTTGTTTCAGTTATATCATTTCTCCATTAAACTGACGCTAGATTGCCAGTCACGTGACCCAAAAATAAGGATTTTAGCGTCCCGCAAGACGCGATGTTATTTTGGCAGCTCACTCACCACTTGGTTTCAAGCTTTCGTATAGAAAGATTTCTATTCATCATCAGGTTGTTTGTTGGATACCATCTTTCTATTTAAGCTATCTATCCTATAGTTTATTAATATCAATTGATCTATTTAATATTAAATTATGAGACAAAAAAAAATTTCTACTACCTATAGCTGATGCTGATTACATTATTTCTCTGAAATAATTCTACTCTCTATATATCTGTAACGAAATCAAATGTTTTTTTCCCTTCTTCTCAAGTGCCTTCTTGTTTCTGTGCATGTCCTATGTGTGTTCTCTATTCCTATAAGCTACTTGTTGCTATGCTTGTTTCCTCTTGATCCTAAGTGTGTTCTTTTTATCTTAAGTGTGTCCTTTTTATCCTAAGTGTTTTTTTTTTTCATTCTAAGTGTGACTTTTTTTTGTCCTATTACGTGTGTCCTGTTGATCTTAAGTCTGTCCTGTTGATCCTTAGTATGCCTTATTGATCCTCAGTGTGTCCTCTTAATCTTGTGTGTGTCCTCTTGGTCTTAAGTGTATCATCTTGATCTTTAGTGTATCCTAAGTGTATCCTCTTGACCTTACTCGTGTGTTCTTGATCCTACATGTATCTTCTTGATCCTACGTGTGTCCTCTTGATTCTACGTGCGTCCTATTGTTCCTAAGTGTCTATTAGTTCAATCGAACCTCTATAATCTGATAGAAATAGGTACATAACTATAGAGATTGACCGTTTCCAATCGTGCTCAATAGTCTGATAGAAATAGGCACATAGCTTTAGAGGTTGTCCATTTTCAATCGCACCTCTATAGTCCGATATAAATAGGTACATAGCAATAGAGGTTGACCGTTTTCAATCACGCCTCTGTAGTCTGATAGAAATGAACACACAGCTATAGAGGTTGACCGTTTTCAATCGCGCTTCGATAGTCTGATAGAAATAGATACATAGCTATAAAAGTTGGCCGTTTTTAATCACGCCTCTATAGTCTGATAGTAATAGACACATAGCTATAGAGGTTGACCGTTTTCAATCGCGCCACGCGGCCACTATAGTCTGTTAGAAATAGCTATACAGATCAGGCGGCTAACCTAGCCGTTCCGAGCCGTTACAATCGTGTTAGCTTCTAGTGTAGATTTAGAAACGAGGGAGAGTACACGTGTGTGCGTCGCTCTCAGACCTGACTGAGTAAGTTGAGTAACGGTTCTCGTTAGCACAACAGCTGATGTTAACTTACACATTATTCTTCAAAATACTTTAGGTATCTGATCATTTTGCTCAATAATTTTCTCATCTATGGACATTTAACTGATGTAAGAAGATTAATTGATGGATATTTAGGCAACAGATGCAATGTTAATGACTTAAATAAGCGTTTGGTGGAGCACGTGCTACATGCGTGCACCCTCCCTCGTTTCTCAAACGTCACTGGCCGTGTGCGAATGCTCCCTGAACTGTCAGTATGTTGCTAGGGTGACGTCATATGTGTGCTGTGACGTCACCACACGACACAGCGGAACAACAACAAGACGCCAAGGAAGCTGTTTTGACTGAAGCGAAGAGAGACAAGGAAGCTCACTTGACTAATTGCTAACAACATGGTGTTAACACGATGGTTCCGCTTATACGTTGTTGGTTTAGCCGTTACACCGCTTCCTTAGTACTATAACTTCCTTGATACAGATTGACCGTTTCTAATCTCGTCTCAATAGTCTGATAGAAATAGTCACATAGCTATAGAGGATGACAGTTTTCAATGGCGCCTCTATAGTTTGAAGGGAATAGATACACAAATTTATAGGTTGGTCGTTTACAATCGCGCCTCAACAATTTAAAGAAATAGATACATATCTATTGAGGTTCACATTTTTTTATCGTGCCTCTTATATTAACTAGAAAAGACTTAGAAACTAGAACACACTTACGAACAAGAAGACTCATATAAGTAACGGGGACAAACTTAGGTAAAACAGGAAACTTGGAAAAAAGACACTTAGGAACAAAGACTCTTAGGAACAAGAATACACTTGGGGTACATGAAGACACTTAGGAACTAGTAGACACTTAGGAAGAAGAGGACATACATAGGATCATGAGAACACCCGCATAATCAAGAGACCACTAGTAGGATTAAGAAGACACACGTAGGATCAAGAAGACACAAGTAGGATCAAGAAGATACACTTATGATCAAGAGGATACACTTAAGATCAAGAGGATATACACAAGATTAAGAGAACACACTTAGGATAAAAAGGACATACTTATGATAAAAACGATATACTTAGTATAAAAAGGACATGCTTAGGATCAACAGTACAAACTGAGGAACAACAGGACAAACTTAAAATCAACAGGATTTACTTAGGACCAAGAGGGCCCACTTTGGATCAACAGGATATACTTAGGATCAACAGGGCACACTTAGGATCAATAGGGCATACTTAGGATCAACAGGACACACTTAGGTTTTCCACCCTTTTCCTGATGATGAATAGAAATCATTCTATTCGAAAGATTGAAACTAAAAAAACCTTCAACGCCGAGTTTAAATAAATTCTGATAATACTGTAAGATACTGCTTTAGAAATACTGTATTGTTCCACACTACTGCTTTGTAGATATATTGTTCCCAAATATTTCTAATTGTTTTCCGTTTTAATTTTTTTTAGAGCTTTCCTCGGGTTTCCTGATATTTCAGCTTCCGAATTTTTAGATTTTCCTGAATTTTTTATTTTTCAATTTCTCCTGAGTTCTCAGTTTCTCTTGATTGTTGCGTTTTTTTTTTTTCTTCATTTTTTTGGTTTTCCAAATTTTTCATGTTTTCACATATTCGGTTTCCTTTTATTAAGTTTTTTTTTTCTGGATAAACAATTTTTTTCGATTTTCCGTTTTTCCTGTCTTCTGTTGTTTTTAGGTATTTCCAAATATAACATTTTTCCAAATCTTGATCAATGATATATTTATAAATAATTGAATTTTCTCAAAATAGCTCGATTAATTATGATTTTCATTTATTCCTGAGTTTAAATTTTAAATTTTAAATTTTTTTATTAAGATCAAATTTGGGGTTAGTTTCTTTTGAGTTTTTAAAAATATTTAGAATTTTTTTTTATATATAGTAGTTTCAGTTTTCTATATATTTCCAGTTTTTGCGAAGTTTGAGTTATTTTTTCAGATTATTTCTCTGTTTTTTTTTTGTAATATTTTAAGTATTTCCGAGATTGAGTTCTTTGAAATTTTTTATTTATTATTAAATTTTGATTTTTTCTTCAATTTTGATTTTTCAATGAATTTTGCTTTTTTAATAAATTTGTATTTTTTCGAAAATTACATATTTCAGAAAATTATGAATTTTAACCCTAGTAAGATAAGGAATGGTTTGGGTGGACTAGTCCTCATTAAAAGATATTAATATTTTTATTTTTAAACCGATTTGGAAACTGTCATTTCATTGATATAATAATATATATTTCATTTCCAATAAATGTCTATCTTTTAACCTTAATGAGTTTGATGTGTGGTTTTTAAGCACACTCTTTCTAAATTACTTTATAGCTTCAATGTTATTCCTTTAAATTTAACGACCGCCTTTGTGACGTCCTAATCTCCTATATTTGGATATATCTGGTTCTTTTCACTTTGAGACAATAATAAATCTCTAGTGATCTACTAGTGCAGATCTTTACTTTCCTTTATAGATCTCTTGACTAGATAAAAATTTGTAAGGTTAATAGTAACGACTCAATATATTATTAATGGGTTTAGGACATCTCGTCCACGGACATTTTATCCAACGGACATTTCGTCCACGGACAATTCGTCCACGAATGACTTCTTTGTATTTTAATGTGTTTATGGAATATATTTCATTATTATATTAATAGGCAGGTGTAACTATATCATAATATAATATTGATTTAAGCCGTATATGAATTAACACACAAAAATGTTTATATATCGATTACTGTTATAAAATTAAATATGCTAAACGGGTTGGCTGTATCTTTAAGTTATTTACCTCGTTTAATCTTTTGCAGTAATTAATGTATTATGAGTATCTAAAATTTAGAACTGAAATAGTAGAGTCCTAACAAGAATATATGTGTATACTTAGGAATTAAAGTAATTACCATAGGGGTAAATAATAATAATTATTATATAAGTATAAGTCCGAAAATATGAAACAGTCCAACAACACGGACGTTTTTACGTTTAAATAATTAAACTTGACACAAAAAAGTACCAATATCTATCTATTTTTTATATCAACTATTTAGTAGTATATTTAGGTAATCACTGTTAAAAATATTCTGCTAAAAAATACTAATTTCTCAACCAATAATGCATCTAATTACTTAGCTAATCTGAATACTACTATTGATGATTATTGTTAAAAAAGCAGGGCCTGCCTGTATATCATTAAAAAGTTTTCATATTTATTATTTTACTGATGCCAGCCAACAGGATAAAAAGATTGCTAGAAGAATTTAGGTAAAGACCATACATTTATAATTACCATCAAATAAGGGTGTTAAATACTTTTATATTGCAGAATATATATAAATAATATAATATATAAAATAAATGCACACAATATATGTACATATATAATACAAAATAAATCAATTCGTGGACGAATTGTCCTTGGACGAAATGTCCGTTGGACGAAATGTCCATGGACGAGATGTCCGTGGACGAAATGTCCGTGCACGATTATTAATCACTGATGTATTCTCAAACATCCTTACGTGAACAGTCGATACTCATAACTAGAAATGTAAACCTAAGGTGTTACTCATAAGAATGCATATCGCTGACTGAAGGTACAGCTATGGTGCTATACAATTTATAGTGAGAGATGATTTCATTCATTCATCACAACATCATCAGATACTCATATTATGAGCATTTATTCAAATATACTGGGTGTCTCATTATAACCGGAACAAACTTTTTAGTAAGTATAATTCAAAAAATATTGAAGGTACATGTTTCTTTCTGGTGTATTTTTTATCTAGAGCCTTTCTCCATGCATCCACAGTTAAATATTCATTAATTAATTAAATTTATTTATTTTTGTGAATGCAATTAGGATTTCATTGATGGGTGATGAAAATGAATATTTGTTTCTTATTTTTGCTTGTTAGTATTATTTTAGATAGATTATTATTATTTGCGTTTACCAATAGATGTGTATATATCAAATGACAGTTTTTATTGAGACAAAAAATCGAGAAGTCAATTTGTTGAGATTTTATAACAGTTACAAGTTCCTTGGTTACTGAGCAATCTTTTGAGGGCTAGGTTACTAGGGTTGAGAAAATATTGATTTTTTTTTTTTTTTGTAATTCATTATTTTTTTTTTTTAAGGGTAACACAAGCACAAACTAACTAGCGAACAAGCAGAATTTTTATAGTATTCTTTCCTCGATCAATTAAAACAAAGTAATAGCAATATAAAATTCATATTTAGAATATTTATTATTATATATATTTTATTTCCAACAAATGTATAACTTTTAACCTTAATTAAGGGGGTCAACCCACTTTTGGAAAAAAACATTTTTATTATTGGACCAACCGTTTTGAAATTTGTATGGTATATGTAACTTTGCAAAAAAAAAACATTTAATTCATGTAATTTTTTCGATTTTGGCTTTAGTTTTCAAAGAAATGTAGATTTCAATGTGTTTTTTCATACAAATTTCAAAAGATGATAAGTGAATGTGTGCATATGCTAGAATAAAAAAGAAGACAGTTTTGGAATCTTTGGAACATTTCAAACTAAAGTATAGAGAGGTTTTTCAATTTTCCCCCTTTTTATATGCCTTTTTTTGATGACTAACTAAAATTTTCAAAAAAATCCATGATTTTCGATTTTGAACTGCGATAAAAAGAGAACGAGGTGGAAATTTAAAAAAAAAACCTTCTTCTGTTTGTTAGGAATGTTCCAATAATTCTAAAACTGTCTTTGTTTTTCTTTTAGCTTGTAACTCATTGACTTCTCGTCTTTCTTAATTGGAAAAAACACAATTTACAGGAGACTCAAAAACATTAAATAATAAAGTAAAATGTCAATTTTATCACTATGGATGAATTTTGAATACTGTTTTCATGTAATTCTGTGATCTATACAGGATATAAATGCTTAATTTTCATATTTTACCTGTCAATACCGTTATAAATTCCAAAAATGCCTAAATCTAAAAATGTCATAAGAAGGGCCATCTCACTTCTGAAAGAACTTTTTTATTTTTGTACAGATCGTTCTGAAATTCTTGAAGGACATGTAACTTTGCAAGTGAAACACATTTTATTCACGTATTTTTTCGATTTTGACTTCGGTTTTCTAAATAAATGTAGTTTTTAATTTTCATTTTAAATTTGTTTATAAATTTCAGAAGACGAGAAGTGCATGAGTGTATATGCATTTCAAACAAACTAATGAGGAGTTTTTCAAATTTCCATCTAGTTTTTCTTCTACATATAAGCATTTTTTGATGTTTAACTAAAATTTTCAAAAAAAAAATCGATTTTGAACTGCGATAAAAAGAGAACGAGGAAAGAGTTTGAAAAAAAACTCTATAGACTTTTTCGAAATATTCCAAGGATTCTAAGACTGTCTTTGTTTTCATTCTAGCATATACTTATCATTTGAAATTTGAAAAAAAAATTTATTGTATTTTCCAAATAAAAACGACGAGAAAACAATGAGTTATTTGAAATCATAACAAATATTTGAAGTGTTTTTTAGAAAAATCTTCCTTATCGTAGTTGAAAATCGAACATTTTGGATTTTTTTCGAAAATTTTAGTGAGTTATCAAAAATGCGAATAAAGAAAAAACAGATGGAAAATTCAAAAAACCCTCTACAGATTGATTCGAAATACTTCAAGGATTCTATGACTTTTTTGTTTTTATCCTAGCATATTCACTCATACACTTCTCGTCTTGTGAAATTTAAAAAAATAAGTTATTTAAAGTGAAAAACTTCCTTTTTTTCCAAAACAAAAGCCAAAATCGTAAAAGTTACAATAAATAAAATGTGTTTTTCTTAGGAAGTTACATATATTATATAAATTTTAGAACGAATCATGAATTTTCACCCTCTCCCGGTCCCCCCCCCCCCCCCTGGGGGTTGATTCAAGTGGTCGTACCCTCACAAACATTTGGGACATGAAAGCCCACTACCTAAAGACTCTTTTTAAGCAATAAAAAGAAATTTGAAAATTTGCACCTTTCTAAATTACTCATTATCTCTCATTTTATTCCTAAAATTTATCGTGTGCCTTTCTTGACTTTTTTCCTATATATATATAGAGCAAATATATCTTTGTATTTAAAAATTGAAAAAATACCTACTTATCAGCATAAATCAGCGTAAATAACGTAAATTATGAAATTAATTGTAATGTGGTGACGTGTGGCAAAGTTGAAATACTGTTCGATAGCCTCTAAACACACTATAGTCCATGTTTTCATGGTGAACACACACATGCATGAGCTGTGATTGAGTTACATTATACACAACTCTGCTCTCTCAGTTGCCAATGTCTTATTTACCTATGTATTTATTTCTCCTTATATGTTCCATATTTCTACTTGAAATTTGGTACACATAAATTTAGTTTCAATACAAACAACTTGCAGAAAATAAAGTACCGCAGGTTTATATGTAAGACATGTGTTTTTAAACACATAGTAAAAATTTCCGATATATTCTTATAATCAAACTCAGTAAGGTTAATTTATATTTTTCACTAAAACTTTCTATCTCCCATGAAATCTTCGGTGCTAAGAAAATTCGTTCATGGAAAATTTGTTCACGGAAAATTCGTCCACGGAAAATTCGTCCTCGGAAAACACGTCATTGGATAATTTGACCTCGGAAAATTCGTCCTCGGATAATTCGGCTGTTTTATTAATTTATGAATAGAAAGAAAGACAGTACTGAGTGTTCAAAATATATTTAAGAGATAATTGTGGTCGCATAAAATCTAGTTAGATGAAAATAACACATATTTTCAGCAGTTATAACTGTTGATGAAAAATTCATTCTATGTAGCTAATAAATTATGTTATATATAATTGAAAAAAAAAATCAAATATTTAAATTGAATAGCTGATCTTTTTTTCAGCCATGCAAAGCATAAGAAATACACTGATAGAGATATTAAACCATTCATATAAGTCAAAAAAAAATTGATTTGATTTGGTTCAACTAATCCTTTCTCTGTGTGTAGTTGTCAAAATAAATGCAAATTCATTCGGGGTTCTAGGTCCTTTCACTGAAAACATTACCCAAATAATGTCTGTATTTACAGTGGAAATCAGTAAAGTAACATTTTGCCACTATCAAACCTGACCTTAGGTGGACAATATCTCTTTATATTTATAACCTAGTGTTTTTAAATTTAAAATTAAATTATTTACATAATTATATATTTTTCAATCTTAATGTTTCATTAAAATAATCATAAATTGTGCATTGTGCAGTACGACAAACTTAATAGATAAAACTATGTACTATTACCTACTTACATTAAAATACTTTGTATCAAATATTTATAATATCATTTTGTTCCATTTAGATTTATTATTTTGCGTTTAATTGACAGATTTTCAGTGGATGAATTTTCCGTGGACGAATTCTATGGACGAATTTTCCGCCGACGAATATTCCGTGGACCAATTTTCCGTGGCCGAATTTTCTGGTCACGGAAGTCTTCATTCTCCCGTTGAATCTTCATTCTTCCATCAAAACTTCATTCTCCTAAATGATCTTCAATCTTCCATAAGACATTCATTCTCCCGTAAAACCTTCAATCCCGCAGATCTTCACTTTCCCGAATGTTTTTTTTTCTTTGGGAAAGATTCTCTCACTAAAAACTATCTTACCCAGAAAAATGTTCTCTTTTCCAAACCCTTTTTTTCCTTTGAACAGTATACCTCCAAAAATCATATCCCTCCAATGAATTGTTTTATTTTCTCTATTTTTTCACTTAGGGAAGGTTTTATTCCCCTAAATCCACATCCTCCCATAAATATGCACTCCACTCCAGAAAATCACCCCAAATTGAAATAAGAAAGCGGCTATTTTAATGAATTCCACTCAGGATCTATAATGATTTAACAGTAGTGAATATTTCCTCCTCAATATCATAATGAGTGATCATGTGAAACAATAAATAATTAAAATCGTTTCTAGAATCTATAAGAATATATACATAATCCTAGAATTAAAATATATATGTTGTTATTTTTAGTTTTATTCAATATCACTATTATTGTAATAATATTAATTTCAATTAAACAATTATTCATTTTGAAATATATGTCAGATTGCATACTATATATTAATCATCACAAACCATATTTTATCATCATTCCATTAGACAATACAACTAATTTTTTCAGATCATATATGAACCCCTGTCTCTTTTATACATTTATTCCATACCTAAGAAACATCCTATGTTTTCCCCAAATGTCCTATCTTTTTGTCAATGAAGACCAATTGAAGAACATCTCCGTCTCTGTATATCAAATATAGACGGAGTATAAGAACCTGACGGATATTATGCAAAGAACGAATGACTGACAAAAGCAGACTTTTAGACATTTTAATTTATTAAACAAAATATTAACTATTTAACTGTTATCAATGCATAGAAGGCCATTGATTAAATTATAGCAATATACGCTGTATTAAAACACAGCAAAACAGTGTTTTAGACAAGATTTACGTTCCACTCTGGTTTTGTCTAGAAACCCCGTTTTATATTTTTGTAATCGACTAACACCGTTTTCGTTATAGAAGTGAAGCACCCAGGTAACAGTGAGATATTCCCGGAATATTCCCTCGATATCTATATATTCCCTCATTATCCGCTATCGTAAAATGATATCGAGGGAACATTCAAGGGATTAGTGAAATTAAGTATATCCCTTAACGAAATCGTGGGAATATTCCAGGAATTAGTGAAGATTTTTTGATTTCCTAAAGATATCGAAAGAATATTCAAGGAATTAGTGAAAATTTGTTGATCCCTAACGATATCTAGGGAATATTCCAGGAATTAGTTAAAATTAGTTGATCCCTTTTGATATCGAGGGAATATTCCAGGAATTAGTGAAATTAGTTGATCCCTATCGGTATCGAGGTAATATTCAAGGAATTACTGAAAATTAGTTGATCCCCTAACGATATCGAGGGAATATTCTAGGAATTAGTGATAATTAGGTGATCCAAAATGATATCGTGGGAATATTCCAAGGATTAGTGAAAATTACTTCACCCACTAACGATATCGAAGAAATATTCAAGGAACAAATGAAAATTAGTTGATCCCCTAATGATGCCAAGGGAATATTCCAGGAATTTATGAAAACTAGTTGATCTCTCTTCGATATCGAGGGAATATTCCTGGAATTAGTGAAAATTTGTTGATCCTCTAAGGATATCGAAAGAATATTCCAGTAATTACTAAAATTTAGTTGATTCCCTATCAATATTGAGGGAATATTCCAGGAATTAGTGAGAAATAGTTGATCCACTAAAAATTATTAAAGAAACGATTATAAATTAAAAAAATAAATTATCTATGAAATATGAAACTATATTTATCGATGATAACCTAAAGATGAACTTGAGTTATAATATTGCATTAAGTTCATTAAAAATCTTACTTCTACTGTGTCCAGGATGGTCGAGTGGTCAGCGTCGCAAGCAGAGGTCAACAAGGTGCTGGTTGAGACCCGCAAACATCACTTCATTTCTTTCTCCATTTCTTTCCATTTAATTTGTATATAACAATATGTATCATTCTACTAATTCATGTAAAGTCAAACGTAAACGTACAAATGCTGTATATGGTAGGAAATATTAATTTTGCTATTCTTATTTTAATATCCTTCCACTATTCTAGATATTCAGGGAATATTCAAGGAATATTCCCATTTGATCCCCTCGATATTGAGGGAATATCTCCTCATTATCATGATTATCTCAATTTTATTCACTTGTTATAGAAGGAATAAAAATTTCGATATTCCTTTCCCTTCCCTTGAAATCGGGAGAAAATACCAAGGATAAGATATTTGAATCCCATCATTGTTCCCTCGATATCATTTGGGGATATCCCCATATCGCTAAAACGTCAAAATAGGACATCCTCTCGATAACGTTGGGGATATCGAGGGAATGATCGCAGGGAATTTCCCCGGAATATCCAAGGGATAATTTTATGTTACCTCGGCAGTCCTGAATTTTTTTTGGGGGATCAGAATAACCATTTTTAGGGGAAGACTCATCTGAAAAACAATATGTTTATAAAGCGTATTTTCAATAACTGAAAATTCAGCATTTTTGATGAAACTTTCACTTTCAATTAGTATAGTCTTCACACTTTATTTATTTATTTTGTATTTTTCCGCTTCATTCTTTTCAGCACACTTTTTCCAACATTGTGGAAGAAGCACAACTCCAATATCGTGTCATGAACTAAATTATTAATATTTTCTTATCTTTTACTCAATAAAACATCATATAATACGCATAATAAACTATTCTATGAAACATTTATGTACAGTGATCGTCAAAATTATTGGCATGGTGAAAGTTTTTCTATATCTTTATCGATAATTCACCCAAATTTGAAGAAATTATACAAAATTATACTTTGTAGTGTGCATTTTTCATGGTGAACAACACAATATTAATGGATTCCAAAAAATGTGCAAATTAAAATAAGTGGAGCAATATTTCAATAGTAGTTAATGGCAATATCACTGGCACGCATTACTTAATAATTGATTGTATGGCTTTTAACTGCCAAAACCGGAACCAAAGTTTATACTAGGCTTCTTCATCACCTTAACCTTCAACAATCTCCAAAGGAGGTGTGGATTTGGGATGGCAATTCTAGAGCATCGATGTTATTGGTTGTTAGCCATTTTTTGGTGTATTCAGTTGTATGTTTGGGATCGTTGTCCTGAACTGAAATTCCAAAGACATCCTAGACTGAAATCCTGAGCAGACTGTTTGAGGTTGTGGTCCAATATTTCACCGGATTTTTATTTATTCATTTTGCCGTTTACTTTCACTTTGCGTCCAGTCTCTGAGGAAGCAAAACACCACCAAAACATAAGGTTCCCACCCCCATGCCTTACATTAGAGCCAGTATTTTTAGGAAGGAAATCCTTTCCTGATTCCTGGTACACATGTGACACATTGTTGTGTCCAAAAAGCTCAATTTTAGTTTCGTCTGTCAACAAACACGACTCCAAAACCGGCTATCTTTGCCCAAGTGAAATTTAGCAAATGCTATTCTAGCTTTCATGTGCAAAGACCTCAGAGAAGTAGTTTTTCGGGGATGACAAGATTTCAATCCACCTAGTAGCTAAATTCTTCATACTGTCCTTCTTGACACATCAATCTCTGGACCATTTTGGTGGTAGCTCGAAGATTGTTTTTAGAGTACCTCACCATCTTTCTCTCCACTCAATCGACAAAATTCGTTTTTTACCGCGACCCTTCTTGTTGTCGACATGACCCTCAGCTGCAAACTTCTTTATAATTGCTCTTACATACGAATTGGGGATATCCAGTTTCTTGGAAATCTTATCATAGCCTTCGCCTGACTGGTGTGAATCCGTAACATGTTTCAGAGATTCACACTATATTCTTTAGTTTTAGCCATCATTTAGTTCTGAGTTGAGGTGTGGATTTTTGAGTTGCAGCATGTTTTTCATCGAATTTATAGTTACAATTGTAATTCTTATCTCATATAACCTAGTGGGGTAAATTTGTTCAATAAAATCAATATCAGATATAAATTTATTGGAAATTTCATAGGAAATATAATAAAAAAGTAATGCGTGCCAACAATTTTTGCCCAAACTATTTTTGAAAAATTGCTCTATTTATTTCAATTTGCACATTTTTTTTAAATCCAATAAGTTTTTGTTATTCTCAATGAAAAAATACACAATATAATTTATAATTTTATATAATTTCTTCAAATTTAGGTGAATTATCGATAAAATTATTGAAAAACTTTCACCGTACTAATAATTTGGACGACCACTGTATTTCAAATTATTACTATTTGTAGTAAGTATTTGCACTAGAATGACTTGCATGTGACGAAAATTGTGTTTTTCTAGTACAAGGTTTTTCGTGCACAGTTTCAAATATATTTTGGTATGATACAAGGTTTGTTTAGTTCAAGGTTTTTGTGCACAGTTTCAAATATATCTTAGTATGATACAAGGTGTCTAGTACAACGTTAATTTGTTAGGGTGGTTTTGCTGTGACGACATTTATTATTAAATTATATTATGTAATTAGTTATTGCAATGCAATAATTGAGGTAATTAACAGTTAGTTCATAGTTGTAAATTGTCCAAATTCGACTAAAATTACAAACTATAATGAACAAGTAAACTATTTCTGGATATCTAAAAGAAATTCATACACTAATCTCTTTTGCTTCTGTGAATAAATATTTAATGTGAGATGACAAGTATTCAATATCCAAGCCCACGCTCCAATAAATTTAAAATGATGCGTGAAATATGAGAACACGATTCACTGAAAAAAACAATTTGAACAAATTGCAGAATTCTCGCAAATGAAATCATTATTTTTATATTATATTCTGAATGAATTCATCACTTGCAGGAATCGAAAACATTTCTATTCAATTGCACCAAAAAGTTTCAATGGAAATGGTGTACGCTGTACACATTTCATACCAAGAACAAGTTTAGAACATTTATCTTTTAGAAAACTCGACCAATACCGGGAAAGAGTATTTCACATCGGCAAAGATAGTCAGTATAGATGTTAAAATGTTGTCATAAGATAATGGGTATTGAATAATACTGTTACACTTGACTGTTCTTTAGCAGATGGATAGGTAGTTACTTTATATATTAATTTATTCAATTAATTAAATGCTTACATAATTATGTTGATTTACTAGTAAGTATATCACTCTTCATTAGTAAATTGTGACTTTTTTGAACAAGAAAAGAAAAAAAATCATAGTCTGATGGTTTCTAGTACACTATAGCTCATTTTCATCGGAATTTAGTTTGAGTCGAGTATAGGCTTACGTTCTATGTTCTCAGTGTGCGAACCTACAATCAAGACACTAAGAATATCAGAAATTTATAAGAATATATATTTAGATATATACACCTAATCTAAATACAAATCTTTATTCTTTTAATCAAATAATTTGATTAATTCTATTCACAAATAGGTAATTTTACTGTGAACAATATACATACAACTCCAACTGATGCACCCAGGTGTTGTGAGCTTGCCCTAAGGATTTGTCTCACAATCGAGACACTTAAGTGCACCAAAGCTTGAAAGTGCATCAGTTCTATGCACATTAGTGTCTCATCCATAATTCTGTTAAAATTATGAGGAAATTATTCTCGCTATTTAGCAAAGGATACTTTGATAGCTTCAATGTGCATCGAACTGATGCACTTTGAAGCTCTCGAAACACCCAGGTGCATCCAAACTATAGTTTGATGCACTTAAGTGTCTCGGTTTGGAGATAAAGCCACTGGGTGAACTCGACACACTTAGGTGTATCATAATTTCTCTGGGTTTAGTTAACATTCGATAGTTAACACATCCAGTGTCTACTTAGCCTAAACTCTTAATGGCATTAAACAAAAGGCGGAAATATATCACAGTTCAGTCTGTAAGAGAAGCAACTTGTTTAGTCAAACTTTCTAAATATTCATTTGCGTGAACTTCAATAGGACTCATTAATATTAGCATTATTAAATATATTGATCTTCAATGTATTTCCCTTAATTTTTTTCTCTATTTAAATTCAAAGCATCAATGAAAACCCATAAATTTGGATGAATTATACCTAGTAAACCATTCAATGACGATTAGAGTGATAGTATCATCCTTTTCAATAAAAATATTATGATATATATATCATCATATATATGTTATAGTTCTATTTGTAATAATCAATATATTATAAGGTTAGAGTGCATTATACCAACCACTTATCTTGTTGAAAAAAAAATTAGACTTCCACTGATTATAATTATATCATAAATTATATCTATTTTAT
Source organism: Caprella mutica (assembly GCA_947561585.1). Taxonomy (NCBI): domain Eukaryota; kingdom Metazoa; phylum Arthropoda; class Malacostraca; order Amphipoda; family Caprellidae; genus Caprella; species Caprella mutica. Next base: position 104,928 of record CANNZV010001681.1, read on the forward strand.
TTTCAATCGGCGACGAATTGTCCGGGGAGGAATTGTTCGGGGGCGAATTATCCAGGCGACGAATTATCTTGCGACGAATTATCCGGGGACGAATTACCCGGACCGAATACTCCGGACACCGGATTTTATTCTCGGAAGATGAAATGATTGAATATCTTTTTACAAATTCTTATTTCTTAGTAGCTGTAACTATTAAATATTTAAGTCTTTATAATTGAAACGTACAAATATTGTTTTTGATATAGTTTTATAATTTTAACTTTATTTGTATAAAAAAAAATGTATTATCATGTTTTTTTATGGATATTATTCTAAGTTTTTACACATCCCAATTTAAATAATTGGTATAAAACTTTAACTCTTTTGAAGTTCTTTTTCCTATAACCAAAAATTAACCGTCAGCCCAATACTTAATTAATATTCTGTCTCAGAATCTAACGTAATTAGTAACGCATTTAGAGTAAAGTATATACTCTATTATCTTGGACATTAATATCTCAATTATTCATCTTTCTTTATCGTATTGTAATTATATCCAATTTAATTATTTAAAGAAGTATCCAACTATCCATGCTACTTCAAGATCTTGATTTTGAAATTACTAATAATTTTCTCAGATCTCCTCTATTTAAAAACAATATAGAAGAAATTATAAAAAGGATAATAGTTCAATTTGGCGACAGTTTATCCGAATCTGCGAATTGAATGATGAAAACATGATCAAAAAGTTGAAACTGCAGAAAATGTGTTATTAGTTAATTAATTTTAGAACTTCAAATATTAATTGTAGTTTTCGTAGTTGTTTTGAAATTCTTACGCTTCTTGTGACATAATCTGCTAATATTACTTGAGAATCTAGTCCAGTTAATATCAATAATTTGTCTTGAAATTAAGTACTTGAAATTGGTTTATATATGATGCTCATTTAACATGTGTAGTATATTTGGTTTATTATATTTAATATTTATATATTATTGTATATAAAACTAATTTTCGATTTTTCCCCTGGTGATGCTATTTTCAATAATAATTATTGCTTTCCTATTGCTGTTAAAAATTCAAAAGCAACAAAATTCAGGGTCACATTTTTTTTAAATCTAATTCTAGATTCCTTTGAATAAAGGTAAACATATATTCAAATTCATGGAATCAATTTATTTTGCCATATTCAGAGAATATATAGGAGGATCTCATTCGGTGTATGAATTCATTCTCAAACACTCTTTGCAAACCCCTTGATCTTCTCAAAGTGTCTGCTATTGAATTTCCTTCCTATTTGATATGAGCTCAGTTCAGTGATCTGATTGAGAACACAGTTCGAATATTCCACAACTTGTATTTCATGATATTCATCTGATGAGATCCATGGAGTAACATGATTTAGTAGACTTTATCTACATATTACATTCTTCCGATGTTCAATTAAGAATAATATACTTTTATTTATTATATATCGTACATGAATACATTAACATCAAAGTAGTCGTATACTTAAAAAAGCTTAGAGTATCAGGAAAATGGGTGGTAAAATTTCTCAATATAGGTTAAACGGAAATTTCTGAATGTCAAATTGATTAGTGACAGTCTTCATTTAATTTCATGAATAAAGTCAAGCTGGAAGATCTTGTTTCGACATCTGATGAAAGAATTGAATTATTTGTATTTTGCTACCTCTTGATATTCAGGTTTTTCCATTCGTACTCTGAGTGTCCTACAATCATTTGATTTATTCCCAGAGTGTTTATTATATTAATATATAGAAAAAGCCTCATCTTTAATTGCATTTTAAATCAAATTATGAGTGAATATACGCCTACTCTTTTCATTCTCCCACTCAGTGTGAGAGAGGTAATTGTTACAATTACTGTCATATGATATGTTTTTGATTGTACGAAAATAGTAATCTTCAAAGAAAGTTAACGAAGCTTGTATAGGAACATGGAGCCAGGAGTTGCTTAGGAAGATTTAAAAACGACAACATAGAAGAAGAGATTAAAACCGTATGTAGTTGGTTTTCAAGCTCCCACTATTTTCGATTGTAAAATTAATCTATACAACTATATTCCATGGTTTTCATTTCAACGTGTTTTCATATAAGTATTTATTATTCATATTGATTTTAAAACTTTGCAAAATTATCCACTTAGTAGAAATTATCCCATAATTATTATTTGGTACTAAAAAGAAATATAATCATTAAGGTATAATCATACATAGAAGTATTCCTTATATATCTTAGTTCCGTTGTAATGATAATGGTCTTGTAACGAATTAAACTGTATCCATCGCTTTATTGTATATCAATATTAGTGAATAATTTTAATAATATAGTAGTGTAACTTGGGTCACTGGAAGATTGCTTCTAGGTTAGTATCTTGCTGAAATATTTTTTGAATCCGTGAGAAATTTGGAAAGTAATAAACGTTTATGTATTTTGAAGGCATTTTAACTTTATTGCAGCTATGTGAAAGGGCCAAAAAATGGACGATTAGCTTCTACCAAGAGGTAGAAGTCATTAGAGTCTCTCACTTGATGCCCAGAGATGTGAGGAAAGAAGTTTAACCCTTCAAGCATGAGATTGTTCGTAGTAATGCAAGAAAATCATCTTATGCCAACGAGATATTTGCAAATTATTAGGCCAGGGAAACAAGTACTCAACAAAAGAGGCAATGTAGGATTGAATTGTTAGGTTTACACCCTCTGGTACTCGGAAATGGCCAATTAACGTGTCACCAATGATGTCCGCTTAAAACATAAAGCTACCGCCTCCTTGTTGACGACGAGACCAGTGTGGATTAACAGCTCCAGTAGGATCCAAACTTTAACCCATCCATCCAGACAATCAAAGGTGGCTCTAGTCTCATATGAAGAACAAGTAGGAAGTTTGTTTTCATGTAATTATGTGTACATCTAATGCCTTTTTCCTTATGGTTCTTATCCATAGGAGGACTAGAAATGGGCTCCACGTTCCTTGTCGTCTCATTTAAGACAGTGTTTGGATGAAGAACCAATGACAGCCTTGTCGAAAATGGAGGTACTAGCGTCATTTGGCTGCCTTATGACCTGCCTGGGTAGTTTTCGCATATTTCGAGGGGAAAAAGCTTCTCCGCGTACCTTCATCTCTCCTTGGATCGGTGTCAGGATTTTCTACAAAAGAAACTATGATTCTCTTTTCCCTCCCAAGTTCTTTAGCTCAATCTAGAAGAGTCATTCCTACCTGTTACAATTTTTAACCTCTTGGTAGAAGTTGATCGTCCATTTTTTGACCTTTTCACAGAGCTGCAATAAAGCAATTGACAGTTCAAATGCCTTCAAAATACATAAACGTTCATAACTTTTCAAATTTCTCATGGATTCGAAAAATATTACAGCAAGATACTAATATAGAAGCAATATCCAGGGACCCAAGTTTCACTACTGTACGAGTAATATTGTTAAATTCATTCACAAAATAGTGATATGCAATAAAGCGATGGACACAGATCATAATTTTTATTTATACTGTTTGAAACTCTTCGAGGTGAAACACATTCTAACAAAATAATCAAGCAATTAAACCATTACTATATATTTGATAAAAAACTGAATAGATGAAACAACATTGTGGTAGATTGCCGCCTAATGTCTAACAAACTACGTTGTTAGTTATATTTCATCATGTCATCTTAAAATCTGGGATAATGATGACACGAGACTTGTATGCAATATGGATTTAAGATTAGATGATATAAATGTTGGTTATGACTTAAGGAATTAGGGAATCAGGAGTTAATAAATTAGGAATTTAAGTAATTAAGGAAGCATGACAGGGTGATGAACAAGGCTGAAATAGAAACTAATATAAGAATACAAAATATGAACAAAGAATATGAAGATATAAGCAGAAGATATGAAAACAAATATAAATCGAATAAACACATAAATGAAATACAAAAGATAATGAAAACAAGATGAAGTAAACTTACAGGTGACAGTTAATGAAGAATACAAGTTAGTCGGATGGTGAGTGAGGTTTGTCAGAAGTATGATTAATAATATATGAAATGAATTTATCTTTTCTGAAATGGATGAAAAACAATGATTATAATTAGCTACATGGTTGAATATGAATGAATAAATGTGGTATGCAATGACTTCCTAAAACAACTCCTCCCCACCAGACCAACATTTATGAATGAAATATTATTGAATTGTGAAATACAAAAGAAAAGAAATCAAGAAAAAGAATACACAAAAATGAAAAAATATTCAGGTTTTTGTTCACTCCGAAGTTACTGCCTAGTATTAAATCAATATGAAACTTTATTTAACATCAATATTCTCAATAAAACCCGCATGTATTATTTCAAAAGTATAAACTCTAATTACAATACACTAACAATATTCTACAATCATGTTATAAAGGAATATTTATTTATCAAACAGTAAAGCAACCAACTAGAACTATAAAATTATTTTCGCTTCTTTAAAAACATAAAACACCATTTCAATCAAATCAATAAAGCAATCTACATTTAATAACACAAACATGATATAAGTTTATTATATATACATTCAAATCTAATATAATTTTTTTCTTTCAGATCTACAAGCGGACAAGGCAGAGGGTCACACTCCAAGCTACTGATCGCACAACTCAACCATCCACTCCCCTCCTCCCCTCAGAAAGTCGGGCAGCAGACTGCTTGTTCGCGAAATAAATCAACATCCTTTCACTGTGAATTCATTACCCTGAAATTGAATAAAACATTTAAAAATAGAACTCAACAATAGCTAATGATTCATAAACATAATTACGAAAATATATCAAATAGCCTCCAGATTAAAAGCATATAAATATAACAAATAGCAAAATATAATTAATAGTCAGCTACTTTGGTTCTCGCTTAATTCTTGTACTCTAAAACTTTTGTTTGAACATTAGGCAAATTTAAAACTGTACCTTGTGATCTCGTGTGAGCCCTATTAGTTTGAGTAGAATGATTACCGTGACTCTCAGCTATGGCAGCTTGCAAACCATTCAATTTCTCTCCCGAAAAGCCATCAGTAACAAACCCTGAAAAATCATTTTCAATTTTCGAATCACTATCTACAGGAACACCAGGAGCGTCGAACCCAACAAAATCATTATCTTCACTTTGACAACTTAATAAATCAATCGAACGACCAACTGGATTAAACAATTCTCTGTCAGGGGATTCATGTGAATGATCCACCATCACAACAGATTAAAGAGTAGACAACGACCAATGACTTTCATCAAGAGAAAGCTCCCAGTCGAATAGAGGTGAACTGACATTATAATTTTGCACATCAGCAGCAAAGAGTTCTGGACTAGTATTCGATTCTGTATCATTGCCGGTCACAGACAGGAACCTCTCAATGACACACTCATAATCACAACCTTTGCACTGACTAAACGAGAATTCTGAACAGGTGATGGGTTGAAAATTCACATTAGGATTATCTTTAATAACGTTACTTGTACTACTTCCATGAACTCTAGAATTCACTTCACTAGGAAAAGTGCTAACATGAATCGATTCATCATAACTTGTACTATCACTATTAGAACCATCTGTGCTTATATTATTGAATCAAATAGTAAATAATTCTAAACAAATAAGGGAATTAAAAGAAATAAGCAAATGGAAAATCAATGTATTCTATAATTATTAGTGGGCCATGTCCAGGACTTCAAAGCTGAAGATCAAAACAGTGTGGGACAGATTGGCTAGCCTGAAAATTAATTACGCAAATTTAGCAATCTAACAATTTTAATAAATTTATCCAATTTTAATCAATATATCCAATTTTAATCAATTTATCCAATTTTAATTAATTTATCCGATTTTAATCAATTTATCCAATTTTAATCAATTTATCCAATTTTAATCAATTTATCCAATTTTAATCAATTTATCCAATTTTAATCAATTTATCCAATTTTATTCAATTTATTCAATTTTATTCAATTTATTCAATTTTATTCAATTTATCTAATTTATATCAATTTATCTATTTTATATCAATTTATCTAATATATATCAATTTATCTAATTTATATCAATTTATCTAATTTATATCAATTTATCTAATTTATATCATCAATTTATCTAATTTATATCAATTTTGAACAATTTAAGCAGTTTATATTATTTTTGAGAAATTTAACAATTATTTATAAAGTAGCTTAACAAATAGTAGCTAACTAGACCATATCAGTAGTTTCATGGATCTAGGATTTCCTATTTCAATAAATATTTTTAAATTACAGGAGCAATACTACTAATTTCAGAATTCCCAAAGAAAGGCTCAAAGCAGCGAAAATTACTCCTACGTAAATTTTAATTAATAGTTTAGAGTTAATTTTAGTGGATTATTGTAACTAAGTAGAACAAACTTAACGCATTAACAAATTTAAAGTTTGAGTATCAAATGAGTTCCTTACAGTTAAAAACTTGCATCAATAACTATATCTCACCTGACATTGCTATGAAGTAGGGTATCTCCGTTAGTTGCTATCATAGGCTCTTTCTCCAACCGGGGCAGGCTCCTTAAGGCTTACTCTCTCAATGCCGTATTTTGGGTAGTAGCGGGTTTTTGAATGTTGAACATGGTTGGTATGGGGGCTCTATGGATTTAGTACTTTAGTTTCGTAGATTGGATTTTGTCTTTGTTCTTGGGGACCAGTTTTATTATTACTATATTGTAGACTGGATAATATCATTAGATGGAAGACAGTGTAGAATGGTAGAAATCATTCCGGCACAGTAATTTCATTAGGCACATTTCAATAGAGGCTCATAATTAGAATCGAAGCAAGAAGAGATTCCATAACTATTTTCAAACGCTTAGATATCAAGTGCTACGTCACTGAAAATTGAACAGAAAAGAAGCTCTGCGCAGATGAATGTTATTTTTCTTATAATGGAGGCTCAGCTCAGTAGCGCAGTAATCACTGATGCATTACTATTTATTTTTGTTGATGAAAATTACAATTGCTGAGGTGAGCCTTCCATAGGGTATTTTATTCTTTTCCTAACAATTATGTAGCGGTACAACTTCTGGTATATCATCAGTTACAAGTATATTATCAGAATCATAATTCGTTAATCTCTTATACATAGGATGGTTAACAATATATCTAGGGGCCCGTTTATAATATCTCAACTTAGAGTGATGGGCGCGAAATACTGTATCAGTAGCCTCATCACTTATTTCATAAGTGACCCCATAGCTGTTCACTTTAGTCACTGTATATGGACCAGCATACTTAGCAAGGAATTTGTTGGTGTTCAAAAACCCTTTATGCTGACTCCTCATCAGAGGTGGGCGTTCCGCACAAATGTTCGCGAACCTTTATTCGCGAACCGGTTCGGACTGGAAAATGGGTTCCGACATTCTGATTCGGAACCTCTTCAAAAACGGTTCGGACTTCAGTGTTCGGAACGTCTTTTTCGCAAGTCCGAACCTCCGTACCCGGGGAAATCTGACTTGTTCGATTAATTATTTTATGTACTGAACATGTACCGTACACGTACGGACCACCGCCTCTCGGCTACTATTAAATACATAGGTTTCTGCTTAACACTGAAGCGAAGAACATGCATCTCTCCCCGCTCTTCTTCCGTTACGTTATTCATTCTTTCCTGACTAGCGGTAAGTTTTATAATAATCTTAATTCTTTAATAACGGATTATGATCCCTCAAATCTCAATTAAAAATTGCTTGAAATATGTAGAACTATAGGTAAAGTTATAAACGTATATATAAGGTAACATTACATAACACACTACCCCTAGTAACTTTGCCGTTGGCTAACCAGCCCTCATGGAAAATAATAATAACTTAAATTCAAGACCGATTTTAAAACTGTATTTTCATTCGTTTAATTTTTCGCATAAAAATATACGATTAGACAAGAACGAAGGTGATAAATGGTAAGATACTCATATTATGATCATTAATTCAAATCTATAATAATATTAGGAACAAATCAGAGATCTTTCCAGGCATTAGATGCAAGAGTGTGTTTCAGTACAGTAGGGTGAATATCTCAATATAATCAGTTAACTGTAACTCTTATAGCGGCTTAGCGAGATCAAATATGTGCGAGAATAATTGCGCACACCAAGCTTCGTACAATAACATCTAATAAATATTTGTTTCATGTCTTAGCTTGTTACTTTTATTTTGAATGATAATTTTTCCTTTTGCTTTTACTAATGTATGAGTAAATATCAATTGAAGGTTTTTAAAAGAGAAAATATTGAAATGACTCAAATGAGCAAACTTTTGACGGCTAAGTAGGTAGACTGAACAGATAATTTAAGATCAAGTATTCGGTTATTCGCTTTAAAATTGAATTGATTATAATTTATATATAGGTATAATAATATTATATGTAAGTTATAGTATAACTTTGAGAAATATTCACAGTAATCTTCACTATCTGACCTTTCTAATATATTGAATAGACGAAGAAGTTTAGCAAATAGAGTATAGGAATACCATAATACGGTATCTATAGTACTTTCGTATTCAAACAAAATGCAAAAAGGTTTTATATCATCAGTTCTCTACATCGGATTAATCAAAAATGTTGTAATATAAATGAAATTTTGAAAACCAATAGTAAAAACTCAAAAATTATTTAATTAGATAGTACTTGGATATTTAATATGGATACATTGTCTTGCATTGTTATGACGACAGAGTTGGTCTCAATTTTTCTTTGCATGAAATTCGGAGGTCAGGAGAAAATTCAGAATAACAACCTAAATTACGTATTGGAGTGGAGACTGGAGGAGACCTCTAAAGATACTAAATGCTCCTACTCAATATTACTAACTTATTAAGTAGTAAGTACAGTGGAACTCCTGCATAGTGAATCATGCTGAATAGTAAAATCCTGTATAGCGAAATTACCTCTATAATGAACATATTTAGGTTAGTCTACCACAAATATTCGTAAGTGTTCTATGAATCTCTTATTTCTTTTTAGTAAATTCACTAAATTAGTTGTATTTCATGAAACAGCAGTTCTACCACTGCAACTCCTCTATAATGTAGTCATGTGAAGTCACATTATAATTATTATTATAAATTTATTATATTAAGGGCACCGTTCCCAGATTTTGAAAAGTTTTTTATTATTTAAGCTACGGTTGTGAAACTTTGTACACATATATAAAATGAATTCTAAGATGATTTTGTGTCGTGACATTTTTTCAATTCGACCCATAGAAAACGAGTTATTCGAATTTCGAACAAATTTCGAACAGTGTGTAAATTAATAAATGGATACTACAAATTTGTAGCTATGACATTATGATTTTTTGCATTCGATTCTCCACAAGATTCTCTACAAACTGTGGAAGCGTCTTTTTTTTTTTTTTCGAATGAATGGGTTTTCGAGTTATTGAAATTTTTAGTGAAAATAAAATGAAAAAATATAAATTTCAAAGTTCAATATTTTGAAAAACAATTCGAAAATTAAATGAAACACTTCCACAGTTTGTAGAGAAACTTGTGGAGAATCGAATTCCGGAGAATAGTGATAAAAAGTTGCCATTTTATGTTAAAATAATGTGTGATGAATCTTAGATCTCTAAACCAATTTCTTCATGCGCCACAAGAGACTTGAAAATTCGACAGATAGTGAAACACCACCATTTATGTTATATTTAAAAAAAATCATTTTTCATGTACAGTGTTTTTTTTTTTTTCTTCTTTTCATTCGACAATATCATGGTGATTCTCAGCTGAAAATTATGACGCAGCAATAATTGAGAGGGTGACGAAGAGGTCTTGAAGCGTGTAAGACTTTGACTACTTGATTCTGGCGACTATTTTCAACACATTTTGTAGATAGCGTTTAGAAGTGTTTTCAACGAGTTTCAAATAAGTTTGTATTACATGAAATGTGAGTACCGAGCCATATCTCAAAGAATTTTTTTTTTTCTAAATTCTTTCCTCAGGGAAAGTCTTTCAGAAAAAAAACACTGTATATGATTCGTAATAGATAAAATTAGATAAGTAAAGGTTCAATTGGCTCCAGAATAAAATATTAGGCTGTGCTACATATTATTCATGCACCACAAATGTGTTGAATATAACCAAAATATTGAAAAATATCGTTTATTTTCCACTTTTCAATTTGATACCTCAAACTTCATTTTTGTTATTTTTATATATTATTATAGGTTAATTACAATGATATTTGGTTTCATCAAATTGAATTTCGAGTCTTAAAGTCATAGGATATCTTCTTCTTTCGCCACAATATCGAGCTAATTATTAGAAAATAAAATATCATAATTGAGTAATAACATACGCAAATGACGATGCAACTCTTTTTTTATTCATATGAAATTAATTAATTAACTTCAAATTATTGATAACAGAAGTTATCACGAGAAGGTGCATAGCCTGTAATCGAGTTCTGCTCCAACCCAACCCATCCTACCATTGCTGGGAGACTTTAATTAATCTAGTAACATATTATTAAAATCCTTCTTTGTTTTAAAATTTGGTTGTCACTTTCTGTCCTCTATCGTCGAATGCATCAGCCCGCCACTTATGTCTTGGCATACAACTTTTACAAATGTAGTCGTCACAAACTTTTGCTTTTGTAGTAATCTATAGGAAAACCCTGTATTGACTAAATAAACGATTATATCGAGAACGCTGCACTCACTGAGTCAGTTGGTATTATGATTTTTGTTCTTAAGACTCTCCAACCAGGACCCTTATCATGTCTAAGGATAAGGTTCCATCCCTATCAGTTCTAATTTTGTCATCCCTGTACCATTCTATGTTATAATACACATATGACCGCCATTCAGAACCTACTTTCAATGACTCCTTTTATATAGTTTTTAGTTAGTTAAAGAACATGGTTTTTCATTTTCATAGAATGATACCGTGGGAGAAGGTTAGTTCAATGTGGTAAATTCATCTCATTGAATAGTTATATTGGTCCAACCTGATATAGCGTATCAACATTATATGGCTGAAACTTGGTTAACATATTGGCAACATCTAGGGTCAGAATGGTTGCAACATAACAGCATATGGTGTCATCCTTTTCGCTCATTTTGTAAAAAAACACAGTACCAAATACGATTTGTCAACCAAGTGCTCAATTGGCCCCATTAACTTGTGTTGCTAACTTGCTTGTCGACTTCACTAATGTAAACAAATGTTTAGATCCATCACTATTCGAAAACCAAATGATATGTAAACTTTCAAAAAAATACTGTGATACTAGTAACTAATAACCCAGCACTCGGTGTTTCAGCTATACTATATATAACCTTATAATTATGTGGGCAGTGATCATACAACGTGCATGATTCATTTGCCCGGGGTTATGTGAAACCATGCTGTTGGACACTTCAATCACCGGAAGAAGCAGCTTGGCATTTCCTATATGTATTTTGGATTCGTACAAAGACTAGAATTTTCTTAATATGTTACAGGATTAATTAGTCTCCCAGCAATTGTGAGAAAGATGGGTTGGGTTATGATGGAACTCGATGTGTAGCCACCTTCTAGTGGTGACTTCTGTCATTAATGATTTGAAGTTAATTAATCAATTTCATATAAATTAAAAGAGCTGTACCGTCATTTGCCTACATTATTACTCAATTACGATATTTTATTTGCTAATAATTAGCTCAATATTGTGGCGAAAGAAGAAGATATCCTATGACTTTGAGACTCGAAATTCAGTATTCTATAAATAAATATCATTGTAACTAATCTATTACAATATATGAAAAACAAGGAATAAAGTGTGAGGTATAAAAGAAAAAAGTTGAAAATTGTCGATATTTTTCAATATTTTGGTTATATCTAACACATTTATGGCACATGAAGATGATGCAGCAGTCCCTATAATTTTTTCTGCAGTCGATTGGACTTAAATCAATCTAATTTTATCTATACGAATCATATACATATATAAGAATTGAAAATTTAAAAAAATGACCATAAAAAGGTGGTTTTTCACAATTTTTCGAATTTTCAAATCTCTTGTGGTGCACGAAAAACTTGGTTCAAAGATCTAAGATTTTTTTACCTTATTTTAACATAAAATGGCCATTCTTTATCACTATTACCAAACCCAACTCAAAAATGTAGAAAAAAAGGCTCCAACCTATTGTATACATTTAGATCTAAACTGTTGTCAACTCGTACAAGATTGCATATTTATTGATGAATTTTTTTCATATAATTTGAATGTAGAAGAATAAAAGATTAAAAACTAAAATAAATAGATATTAAATTAAGGCATCACAGAGAAAATATTAATGACGGGCTATATAATATTTAGAAAGCACTCAAAATAAGTCCCCAGCACAGCCGACTAAAACGTAAATCTTTACTGCTAAAAATATAACTTTCATTCTAGGTTAAAACTCAATCAATTTCTCCCCAGATTTTAGTTCCCATGAACGCTTTTTCATGGTATAATTCATCTGGATTTGACCGAAAAGTTTATATTAGTTTGATGAAATAAAATAAGACTGGCAGTCAATAAACAAGAACTCAGATAATTAGTTGCCAAACTGGACTGAAAATTAACAGTTGAAAAACTTCCCAGAAGAAAAATGTTACATTCAAATGTAAAATAAATATTCTGATCTCATACGTAGATTAATTGGATTTAAATGAATCAGATATTAATATATCATTATAATACACACTTAGAGAAAAATTGATAAATCCTCATTGGAAATAAAAGAAAATATATGTTATAATTTGTCAGTATATCTGTTTTGCAATCTTACGTCAATGCAGAAAACGAAAAGTACTGAATTAATCGAATTAATTACTTCCTACAGTTAATATTCGATGAGATTATTCCATCCAGTCAACAAAGGACTTGAGATGATCGTTCAGTGTTATTTTGATCGATATTCGAATAAACTCCCTCAAAGATCTAGGTAATTTCGAGCTAAACATATTAACTTCTATAGAAAAATTTGTAGGGATAACCCCCATTGAGTCTATATACTTTCGTGTGAATGGTAAATAGAGGGTTATTGCCCCCCACGGGGTAGATGGGGGGGGCAAATTGAAAAATTTACATGAGTAGTTTCAAGGATATGGAGCATTTTACACCTTTTTCTGAAAATCTCAGCTCAATCGGACCAGTATTATTGGTAGCTATATGCAAAACCAATAAACGATCCTTTTGAATATTTACCCTTACATATTACCATTATCTCTTCATCGAATGGAAGAAATCATAGGCACTCCTGCTCTTGAAGTAGAACGAACTGATAATGTCACAGTGTGACGATCGTGCAAGGACAATTCATCCACGGACATTTCGTCAAAGGAATGCTTTATTTTGTATTATGTTCATAAAGTATATAACTATATATATATAATATTATATATTATTTATATATATTCTGCAATATAAAAGTAGAAAACAATCTTTGTTGACGAGGATTAAAAACTCATGGTCTCTGCTATTACTATTATTACAATCTTCTTCTTCTGCTCCTGCTTCCGGAGCAGCAAAAGCAGAAAAAAGAATCAATTTCTTTTCTGTTTACAGTTACATGTTATATAACCTTAGCTCTACAAATTTAAATCAAATCCATATTTTGTTTATTTATAGTGGAGAGGACCTTAAATTTGATGTAATGTTGAAAATTAAATGAAATTTTTTCCATACGCACTTTAAAATTAAAACTATAGCCACTCGGAAAATGGCTCTTGAGTAAAATTGCCCCTATATAATATATAAACATTCAAACTAAAAAAAAATAATGGTCTATACAAACAAAATACCTAACTGAATACAAAATGATTTGAATTTTATGTAACGAAATATTCCCACTGCGTTCATCGTTGTTTGACTAGTTACAATTATTACTCTCCTAGATAAAATTTACAAAAAAATATTCAATCCTGGAACAACCAATGGGCTTGAGAGACACGTTCCTGTTTGAAATATTCATGCATAATATAAAACCTAATTGTCTTGAGCTGCTGAAACTTCATGACTTCAACTTTGTATGGCCTATATATTTATCTCATAATTATCAATGAGACTAATGCAACATGTTTGTTCTATTTACTTTTCAACCATTTATCTATCATAAAAAACATTTTGCGACACAATAGTAACAGGAATGTTAACGTTACACTATAGTATGCACCACAAAACGGACACTCGAATTCAACTGCATATATTTCTCAATCTTGCGAAAGATGTTAAATTAACAATATTTTTCTTATCTCAGCGTTGTTTTGAAAAACAGTGGTAAAAAGGTGAGTTGCACATATTATATTTTTATAATTGTTATTATTTTATGAAGGTTTTCTTTCACTTTTTCTGAATCATTTATCTTAATATTGTTATGATAAAATAGAAAACAATACTATTGAGGTTTTGTATAATTTTTACTTGCCTTACCTTTCTACCACCGTTTTTTCAACAGGACGCAAAGAGAAAATAATATTACCAATTATATGTCACTTACTAGAGTGATAAAAACATTTTTCTGAACAAAAAAAAATTCCAAAAAATTAAGACATGTAGATTGATTTTTTTTTGTTGTCCATTTTGAATACACGACTAGACTTAATGAATATACTACGCACAATTTAGTGCCATTGTGATTGAGAGAAAGAAACTTGACGTCTAACTAGTAGAGTGAAGAACCTTTATTTATTTTTTATTTATATATACACATAGCAAGCACCCTTACATTCAGGTACAGGGCCTTGGCCTCCCTGACTCTAACAATTTGCACATTTAAATTCATAAGAATGACTATGTGGCCTACATTCTAGGGCAACCTACATAAAAGCAAACAGGTAAATATATCGTTAAAAAATAATCGTGCCAATTTAATACAAAAAATACATATATTCTCAAAAAACAAGCAAAATCAAGCTATCGACAATACTCAACGTAATACAACTTATAACACTAGACTGGTAAAATATTCTCTTTACATTTTCTCTTAAAACTCAACTCTTGACACTTCCACATCGTTTCAAAGCCAATGGAACATTATTCCATATTTTAACTCCAGTGTACTTGATTGAGGATTTGGTGTGTTCTTTATTATAAAAAAGGTAAAATATAATCTTGTCTAATTTTAGTAAAGTGACTATGTTGATCCTGATGAGAAACTATCGAAATTAAAGTAGAAGTGTCAAAATTTTCTACATTGAAAACCTGATACATATACTCACTCACCAAATATACAAACAAATCAGACAACTGTAACAATTTCATCTCTTTAAAATAAAAGGCTGTATGATCCAGGTAATTCAATCCATAAATATAGCGAATTGCTCTCCATTGATGTATTTTAATTTTATTTCTACCATATCCAGGTGCCTTATACCATGCTTCAAGGCCATAGATTACATAGGGGTGAATCATAGAATAATAAAGAGATTTCAATACATAAATAGGAACACATTTAGAAATTTTATTCATTACACCAATCGATCGAGAAATTTTCAGTGATATTTTATCAATATGGTCGCTAAAGTTTAATTTCTTACTACGCTCAATCATAAGATTTTTATTGAATCTACCTGACTTACAACTGAGTCTCCCCAGATAATATTTGAATCAAACTTAAAATATCCTCTATAACTAAATATTATATATTTCGTTTTTTCAACATCAATCATAATCTTATTTGCAATCAACCAATCAGCTATTTTATCAATTTGATAATTTATCACAGTGTGAGCATTTGAAAGATCATGGCGTTTAAAGCCCCGTTTACATTGAGACTCTTCTCTGAGTGTTGAAACAAGGGGCAAACGCGCAGTTGAGGGGCAAATCAGCGGGAAACTCGAGGCTCACTTCAACATTCACCTTGGCCATTCTTTTCGACACTCTACAACCACTGTGGCTCAGTCAAACATCGAAGCTCCTGCAAAATGGCTGACATCGAGTAGATCTGCTGTTGAACAGCTAACCGAATTTTATAGGACTCACGAATGCATTTAGAAATCATCAAGTAAAACATATAAAAGTAGAAATTTGAGAGAAAGAGCAATAATGAAATTGATTAACATTTATTATTATCCCTCCCTATAATAAAGAATATTGTATTTTTATATATATAATTTTTTTTTTCTGAAAACTCAAAATTTTCCGAATATGTACTAAAACATTTCCGAAAACTCAATATTTTCCGAAAATTCATTAAATTCAATTTCCATTAAAAAAACCGTTATCTTTAACGGGATAGTACACTAGTATTAATATTAGGTTGAGATGGAGAAGAAGTAAATAAAGAAATTTAAACTATACGGAACCAGCACTTCAGGGAGCGTAATAAAGTCAACGAGTCGAAAAAATCTGATCAAATTTATGAAACAGATGAAATTTATGTACCATCGCTTTAGTGCTATAAATTGCTTCATTTCATGTTGTTAACTCTCGCACCGTCTCAATCTGCCCGCCAAACTATTCAAATGTGAACAGTCAAGACTCTTTGACCGTGCACTTGCCCGTAGATGTGAGCTTCCAATGTGAGTGTCAATGTAAACGGGGCTTAACAGGCAGTACAGTCGTCTGCAAACATCGTAAAATTGAAATAATTTGTGCTTTAAGGGAGATCATCAATATAAATTAGGAACATCAAAGGGCCTAAATTACTAGTATCTGACAAAACGTCATTAACATTCACATATTGCTTTCTATTTGACAAATAAGACTTAAACCAATCAAGTACAAATCGCCTTACTCCATAGAACTCCATTTTACTCAACAACACGCTATGATCTACCGAGTCAAATGCTTTCCTAAAATCGAGATATAATGAAAAAACCAAGTCATTTGTATCCAATGATTCATAAATATACCCTGCATGACGCAAAATAGCCTGGTTCGTGCCCCTATTTTCTCTAAAGCCAAACTGGCATTCATTAAGAATGTTTTTACTTTCCAAGTAATTATACAGTTGCCTATGTACTATTTTTTCAAATATTTTCGAATAGATATTTAGAACTGATATAGGTCTATACTTACTCATATTTGTCTTATCGTTACCTTTAGAACGGGCACAACACGGGCACCCTTTAGATCATGCCTTATATCATCTGGAAAAACACTAGTTTCTATCGATAGGTTGATAAGGCTACACTTAACTGGAGCAACAATATTTGAGACATACTTGAGAACGAACGCTGGAATGTTATCAACTGAACATTTTTTATTTTTTTTAATTGCAATATGCATGTTTGGACATCTTGTGATGTTACAGGTGAAAAATAAAAAGAATCACGGTAATTACCAGTTAAATACTGCCTATGATTTTCTACACCCTGAATAATTTGAATTTGCAATATTAGTGCCAATAGAAGAGAAATAATCATTTAGAGCGTGTTTGCTATTCCAATTGAATCACAAATTTTCTCTCCATCAACATTCAATTCCTCGAACCTTAAAATGATTTAACCTCTAAAGTCAAAATTGAAAATATGAAGCCAAGATTAATATTGGGTATCAGCACACTCACAACACAGCGACGAACGATTGTATATAACTTGTCAAAAATAGACATACTCATAGTAAATAATTCTTCTACATTAAATAATAGTGCCTATGATATTTGTTATTTTCGAAGAAAAAAATTCAGTATTAATTTATATATATCTGCACTAGTTTCCTAGTGGTAATTTTCCGAGTGGCAATCTTTCCACTGTGGTAGTTTTCCCACAGAGGCAGTTCTCCCATGGCAATTCTCCTAGCACTACAGGGTGGGGCGTAAGTTTGGAAGCAAATGAAAGTGCATATTACAATCCAACGAAAAATATATTTAATAATTTACAGTTATGTATTATTACACAAGAGTTTTAAGAATTCAAAAACCATAAATTTATTCAAAATGTCCCCCCTTGTTTTTAATAACAGCCTCAAATCTCCTCCGAACTCCTACTGCGGCACGCAACTGTTCTTGTGAAATTTCCTTCCAAGATCTCTGGAGCGAACGCTTTAAATCATCCACACTGCGATGGAATTTACCACAGGCCTTTGATTCAAGAATGGACCATAACGAAAAGTCCATAGGATTAACATCTGGGGAGCATGGAGGCCACATTTCTTTGGACCAAAACCGTGGAAGATGGTCATGGCACCAGTTTTGAGTGACATTTGCAGTATGTGAAGTCGCGCCGTCTTGCTGAAATGTCCATAGAGTGTCATTACCGAAGTGATCCTTAGCTGATTCCAACATTGGCGTCAAAATATTCTCAATATAACATTTAGCATTGATTTTGGCGCCGTGTTCCACAAAAATTAAAGGAGATCTCCAAGTTTCTGAAACGGCGGCCCAGACCATTACTGAAGCAGGTTTCATGGTTCTGTGGACAGTTTTTTGGTTGTATGGGATGTCTTTTGCACTTTTACCAATTATTCTGTCATTCCTCCGGTTGTGAGCCATTTCAACTGTGAAAATTTTTTCGTCAGACCAAACAATTTCACCAGCCGTGCCAGACTTCAATTCTCTCAGAAGTGCTTTGCTTCTCTCTAATCTCTTTTTCTTTACAGCTTCTGACAGAGTCTGTCTCTTTTGGAGGGTGAAAGAGGACATCTTTAGGTCTTCTTTGACAACTCTTCTCATTGTTCTGGAACTCACATTAGCTGGCTTCTCTCTAATCTCTTTTTCTTTACAGCTTCTGACAGAGTCTGTCTCTTTTGGAGGGTGAAAGAGGACATCTTTAGGTCTTCTTTGACAACTCTTCTCATTGTTCTGGAACTCACATTAGCTGTTTTGGCTAACAATCGTATTGACCTTTTCGGGTTCCTCCTGATCTTCTCTCGGGCACATTTTATCAGTTGTTTGGTGCGTTGTGAGCGTGGTCTACCACTTCTTGGACGATCAGTCAAGTCTCCTCTCATTAAAACGCTTCACACACTTCCAAACAGTCGATCTCGCTATTGAGAGAGTCTTTGAAATGACGGAATCTGACTTCTCGGCACGGTGTAGAGCAATAATGGCTTCTCTTTTGTCTGACATTTTTGAATTGACTAAATTTTTGTAAAAAATAACACTGCCACGTCATAATGTAGTGTCTCTACTATAGTTCAAACCCTATCATCTACTTAGGAACTTATTTTTAAGAATTATATTAATGTTTGAAAAATTGCTTCCAAACTTACGCCCCACCCTGTATATCAGTTACTTGGAAGAGTATGATCTCTCATGTAAATACCAAATATTTCACAGAAGAGGCAAAAACACGGATATACCGTTAGATTTGTTGTTGTGATTATTCATGTTTCAATCGTGAAACAACAGTGAATATTCCTGGAAATTATCTCTATTGAAAACTGTATGATAATACTTCTAGCTACACAATTACTTTCGTGTACGCCTCGTAGGGATGGCAAATAGACGCTCACTCCATGTTATAAAATACAGAGTATGTTGGCACTGACGTCAGCAGTATGACCCAACTTCTAGCCATTCAGCGTTAATGTATACCTACAACTTAGTGTCGTCTAAGACAATATCCTACCTTTAAAGGTTTATACTCGCTTGTTATACCTAGTTATGACTATTCTCCGAATAGAAGGTAGATTATATTCAAAATACTAAATTGTTCCACATATGCGATCTTGTAAACTTAATTAATAATAAAGTAATTAGTTCTCTGATCCCTAATCAGTAGAGAATATTTATATTTCTAATGACTTCACACGTTAAGACCAAAGACAATTAAGATAGACGCTCAACTTGATAGGGCACATGCAAGAATAATAACAACCAATCAGAAGCGATCAGTAGCATACGTCACACCAAACAATAATAAACGTACGACCCCCCGCCCCCCTGAAATTCGCAGAAGGATAATCTTTAGTCTTAACGTGTGAAGTCATTAGAAATATAAATATTCTCTACTGATTAGGGATCAGAGAACCACAGACCAGTAAAGTAGAAGATGTCCCAATACAGTCATTTCAAATATCTAGCGACTGATGGCACGTCAAAATGGCAAGTGCGTGACGTTTCAATCATTCTTACTACATTCGCTATTGCATTATTTCTGATGTTATTATTAGCTATATTTTATGATATCTCCTAATGCGAAAATTATATTTTTGTAATGGTAAATGTTCATATTCCTTTATTGTTTCAAAATATTCATATATAATCTCATAAATCATTTTTCTATAATTTGAACTTGTTCTGTTTTGTTGTTCATTGTCCACGCCAAGAACTAAACATTCCGCTGCAGAGTTTGGGAAGAAAAGGTTGTCTGTTATTATTGCTCTCGAAATTACAACTGTCGTTAATCTTATAAAGTTGTGTGTATACTTCAAATTATTAATATTTCAATCATTGCGTACCTATAACTTCATACCTAGTGTTATAAATTTATTAGTTTTAAAATATCATAACTAATAGCCAATAGGTACCTATTCCAATAAATACCTAGGCCCCTAGGGTAAGTTCGAATTACCGGTCAGTTCCACATCTTCGGTCATATAAGAAAAGTTATATTATTAATAATTATTTAATTTTTAAAATACAGTTTTTTCTTGTATGACCGAAGATGTGGAACAGACCGGTAATTCGGAACTTACCCTTATAACTACCTCGGTAGATACATGACCAATAACATTTTAAATAATCATTCAAGTGCTTTCTTTTATCCCTAACTATTTTTCACTAATCTGAGATGCCAATTGATGTTCAATAATATATGCTATAAATATAACTTTCAAATAAAATAAATTTTTAATTAACCTACTGTGGAAAGAATTTATTTCGTGTGGTATATCATTATATACAGTATAATTACTATAGTATATGGTCTTCACTGTTAATAAGAAAGAGTGGGAAAAATTGTATATATTAAAGATAATGTTCACTATATTATCAAATAAATGGAAACTATAAATTAATCTAGAAGAATGCATTAAAATCAAAACTGTTTTAGTTTAGTCTCCCCTCAAAATGAATAGCATAGAAAACGAGCAATATTTAAATTAGTGCCCCCTAATAACTTCCAATTTGTGTGACATCACGCACCTACCGTCTCTGATTGGTTCTTATTTTCCCGCGGTCTCTCTCCACTCAAATTATTGTGCAGTGGTGTCCACGCAGCATTGGAACATCTTCTACTTTACTGGTCTGTGAGAGAACTAATTACTTTATTATTAATTAAGTTTACAAGGTCGCATATGTGGTTCAATTAAGTATTTTGAATATAATCTACCTTCTATTCGGAGAATAGTCATAACTAGGTATACCAAGCGAGTATAAACGTAAATAGGTAGCATATTGTCTTAGACGACACTAAGTTGTAGGTATACCTTAACGATGATTGGCTAGAAGTTGGGTCAGAGTGGTGACGTCAGTGCAAACATACTCTGTATTTTATAACATGGAGTTGAGCGTCTATCTTATATTGTCTTTGTTAAGACTAAAGATTATCCTTCTGTGAATTTCAAGGGGGGAGGGCGGGGGGTCGTACGTTTATTATTGTTTGGTGTGACGTATACTACTGATCGCTTCTGATTGGTTGTTATTATTTTTGCATGTGCCCTATCAAGTTGGCCGTCTATCTTATAATTGTCTTTGGGGATGGGCTCCTGTGAAATGCTCGGTTGAACTTACGCTATGGTATTATACGTACGAAAACTGATGAATATTTGCTCTTATGTGTACGTTCCCTTGAACATGAACTCATGTGAATAAGCTCCCTTATGGAGTGTTCTTTTAAAAAAGCTATTAATCATGAGTTACAATAAGAATGTTCATCTAAGAATACCTGAGCAGTGAACACGAGTGGGTTGAGTTTGAAAGCCCACAACAGAATGTGAGAATATAGGTACTGGATAGAGAATCTAATTGTTTACCCTTCACACCAGATACTAAGCACACAAGATAAAATTACATCTTGCCAAGTTTTCTTAAAACAAAAAGTAAAAGAAAAGAAAATGAGCACAGGTTAAGAATTACCAATAATATTTACATTATCCATTTAATGCTTTAAAAATATATTTTAATTGGCTGTTTGTAACACATTTTAGTGCTACACAGGGTAGACCATGCGAATTACACAACCATGGTGAGATAGTTTCATAACTATAGTCATTGACTCTGGAATGTACGGATTTTAATATTAAAATATCAAGCACACTATAAAATAGTTAGTCATACCGTTTGAAGTTACAAGGGATATTAGGAAAAAAGACATGAAAAACTAGTCACATAAATTTTATATTCTACATGTACAGAAAACATCCCGATTACAGTAAAGTTTAACAAACCTGAAATAAAAAACCCAAAGCCCAACGTAGAACCTAAATAATTAGAAGATATGTAGCCATTCACAGAAAATGAGACTCCCATTGATATTAACTTTTTTTATTAATAAAGATAATTTTTTGAAACTTTTCACATGCTTGTATCATGTCTTATGAATAAATTTTCTTTAAGGAATTTTTTGTATAGACACAAACAAAAAGAAATAGTGAATAAATTTGATTTTGCCCGGAGGGTACATTTAATATTATAGAACTAAGGTCTACGATCATTATTCCGCAAGCCACATGCAATTCGGTTCAGTATATATTTTATTATTTGCTTTTAAAGTTTTTTAATACTCTGTGATCAACAATTGAGCGAATCTCCAACCTGACGCTGAGAAAGAAGATTGTACACTTTGTTTTGATTTCAAATTTAGATTTTTAAACAAAATACGCGTTTTTGGCCTTCTTTTGAGATACAATTGTTTCTAAAAGTATATAAACGTTTCTATAATAAGTTTATCCAAATTCAAACCTATAACGAATAATAAATAGATTTATTAAACTAAATACCTAGTTGACAATCAAAACAAATGGTGTACATTCTTCTTCTTCATACTGAAAATTAGAAAGTCGGAAGTAAAGTAGGTTTTGTAGAATTTTGATTATAAAAATCTTTAAAAGCATATAAATTTAAAAATATGCCATCAAATTTGATGTGGTTTGCAGTAAAATGATAAGAAACATTAGCCTCGTTGAAATTTGCTTGGAGGGGACCTTTAAAAGCAAATGTAATATACTGTACGTTATATTTGGGTAACGAATAATAACGGATGCTTCAGGCTAGATGATACTATCTAAGATTAAATAAATATGTCCATTATTGACACTCCATACACTTAAATGTGTCCATGGCTATCTCAATCTATTTAATATTTACTTATAGCACATGCATCATCAGTGAAAGCTGAACTGAAAGTTACCAAATGAAATAGGTGGTCATAGTTTTTGAGGAGGTTGTTCCAAATCTTAAGTAGAATTAATGCCTTCCCACGCAACTTTTTTATTTAACAATTATCAGTGATGCCTATAAAATTTATCAACTGAGAAAATAGGCCTTTTAAAATGGAACAACCACAATTATCATATAATTATTTGCAAATTTTAATCTACAGACCAGCTTACGAAAGTTATTATTTAATTTCTGTAAATATTTGATCATGAGAAATTACTTTCCTGTATTAAAAATATTTCCAAAGTTCATCATTTTTTACGGTATTAAATCTAATAATGAAAAATGAAGCAATTAGCTAGCGGAAAAGATGCGTTAATGATAGATGCATCATAATTACTCAGAGAGATCATTGTTGAGTAGATCCCATAGAGGTGATAGTGTTCCATTGTAGTGAAGTTATGGTGATGAATGTAGTGATTGTAATTGAAAAATTATCTATCAACTGCAAGCTTCATAAATCACGAAAGAAGTGTTTTGAGTATCGCATTCTAACACCGTGAAATTGAGTTATGACAATCAAGTCGATGTTTCCCTCCTTTATGAGCGTAATAATTGAAGGAAAGTTTGAGTTATGGGACACTTATTAACATTATCGGTCATAAAAGTGAAAAGCATATAACAATTATCATTTAGTTTTTTAGCTAATTTGGTATATATGATATCTGAAGCTATCATAAGTACAAATTAGGATCACAAATTAAGGGGAAAATAGTATATTTTTTCTGATTTGATAGAAAGTATGGAATTGGAATCCTATCTCATTCCAAGATTTATGCATTATTCCAAGAAATAAGTTTGATGATATACTGGATAAATGAAAGAAGAATTTAGTGGCAAATAGGGAAAAGAGCCTTTATATGTAACATTGGGAAGTGAAAGGTCTAAGTGATAAATAGATCCTTTTCTCGTTATGAATAAGGACAATTCTCAAAATGGAAGATAGATTCTTTACCATATTTGACCATCAATTGTTGACGCTTTATATTTTTAGTTATATATTTCTATTTAACATCATAATATATGTACCGACATTAAATTTATCGCTAAAGTATTTGAAAAATACTCTCCTAACTACAAAATTGTGAAACCTAATTAATTTCGAAAAATAGAGAATTGTATCACTAACTTTGAAATTATAGGCCATTAAATTCAAACCAAAAAAAAATGTAAAACGAATTACTGATATACTAAATGAGAAATTTGATATTGTAATTAAATGAGTCTACTTTTAACGCAGAAAATATCATTAACATTTACTACAATTATTGTTCAAGCTTTTAGGTGGATAGATTTAGTAAATCAAATCATGGTAGAGGAATTATTTATTCTGGAGTAGTGTGGGAAGAAAAGTAATGTGTCGCTGTCAGACTGAAGCTATTTTAACTGAGCAAAGAAATGCATTGCAAACAGAAATGAAATATATAATGCAGTGGAAACAGCACACCTAGAAATATTCTCACAGTCATAAAAGATGTGGAACTGCAAAAAAAAGTAGAATCTCCAAGAAAAATTGATTAAATTAGAATCTGGATTGTTAAATTGTAATCAAGTTTGTGACTCTATTAACCAATAAAAAAAATTGTATCGGTTTTCAAATGGCAATTATATAAATAATAATAAAAAAAAATTGAATCATAAAATTAAAACAATTAAAGTGTATTTAGTCAGACAATCGTCTGATAACGATATTATCTGAAATTTCATATTTTATGATAAATTACGCTCAATACAAACTTTAATTGACCATAATAGACTATCTAGACCAGGGGTGGGCAAATGCAGCACTCAGTGCTATTTTGGCACTCAAAACGGCACCACTGCCCACCCGGGAAATGGTGCTTTATTTTCTTCCAAAGAAAATTAAGAATTTTTAGCCCTGACTGCTCTATTAATTAAAAGGATAATATATAAGTGCATGGCCAACTAATTGAAGAACAGTATATTTGTAATGAATGACCTTGATACTTTGATCGTAAATTTTATCCCTTAATAAGAAATTTTTGTTTATTGTTACAATAGTGCCGGTGTTTAATTTATTTACCTCAGTCTCTTTTTATCTAGATCAGTTAAATTTACATCTTTCATACGCTTATCTTGGGACATTCAAACACAGTGGTAAATATTTATGCAATCATTTTTAATTACCATTTTTAATAAGTTAGGTAAGTAATTTATCCTGTGAATTTATGAGTTACTTATTATTACTTATGCAAGATAGCTTATTTTTGTTTTTATTGTGATATTTTCACATGAAGAAAAAAATTTTATATATCATTTATAAATTCTTTTTAATGCAAATGATAAATCTACTACCAATATTTATGCGCAAAATATGTACCGTTGTACATGTTCGTACTTCAATTAAATATATATAATTATTTATATAATTACTCAGTATCCCCAGCAATTTAGAAAACGAAAAGAAAATTGGCACTGACATTCCATCTTTCGGCACTGAAAACACAACGTGTGCCCACCCCTGATCTAGACTCTAGACAGTCTAGAGGATATAAATTTTCCGACTGTTAGCATTTTGAATCTTCCATTATTTTGTTCATTGATTGAATTACCTATTGAACTTGAAAGAACTCTGATGTTAATGCTTCGGGTAATTCTTGGTGCTGTATTTGAGAATAATGATAATTATATTCACGTAATGAATGATGTTATGATTCTACCACCACGTAATGAAGGTAGAATTATGCCTTGTAATGAAAAAACAGTGTTACCATTTTAGGAATGGACATTCACACTGCAGTTGGTTAGTGTATTTATAACAAATGGATGAAGAATTATATATTTAGCCTTCTATAGATTACACTTTAATCAAATGATATATTTCTGATATTTAAAAATCGAATATGGTTCATATTATCTATTCTCTTTGTTCTCTCTCCGCAAAGAACAGAGTTTTAAACGTGGACCATTAACTTCTTTAGGTAACAGTGACCATAGACAATCAACTTCTATTACACAAAACAAAAACTTTCCATTGTTTGGGTTTTAGGATTTCTTCAGTTTAGCTGCTTCTTTCTCAAATGTATACCCTAAGGGAAAAGTTTTAATCTTTGATTCAATTTAGTGGTTTTGGGGTTAATTTTGATTTTTTTTGAATAGAAACAGCGATGATTTTCTCGATTTAAAAGCTATATTGAATCGACTGTTTCAATTATAATTTTAATATGGTTTGCTTCTCTATATCTGGGAATGAAAAGAATGATACTGAATGGATTCAATTAATTAATGTATGGTTATATATTAATCATCTTTCAATAATTATTATGCCGAGTAAAATATATATGTATTGTTGAATAGTGTTCCCAAAATGATGACGAACGATCTACGAAACAATGAGGGAATGTCACTGGAATCGAAAGAAAATATTTACTTGATATCTAAAGAACGATAATCGACATGATTAAACTTTATACAGGAAACAAAAAGAAGTGGAAAATATTGGTGGATTTTGAAGTTCATTGAAGAGTTATTCAATATTCAAGAAAGGAGCAAAACTAATAAAATATCATGATATTATTTTCTATAACTAGAAATTTTGATATCTCAAATTCAAACTGATTATCGACAAATAATTATGTGATTGAGGAAATTGGTACATTTGATTACAAGTGAAGAATTTAAATATCCTAAAATGAATTTAATAATATATTGATAAACTGATAAGGTAAATTCCGCGTTA
Source organism: Caprella mutica (assembly GCA_947561585.1). Taxonomy (NCBI): domain Eukaryota; kingdom Metazoa; phylum Arthropoda; class Malacostraca; order Amphipoda; family Caprellidae; genus Caprella; species Caprella mutica. The sequence goes on from CANNZV010001681.1 coordinate 131,904, forward strand.
CCTAACAGTTTCACACAATTTCTAAAATGTAAAAATATAGATATAGAATGATTATTTTTTCACTTTTTCTTCATTTATCCTATATCAAATCCGTATAATTGTATAAAGAGTACTACAAATTGAGTAGTTTTTCTTACTAGTTTTCTTTACGTTCTTTTAACAAATGGATAGATGATATTAACCTATTATAATGAATTAAACAAATTAAATCAATCAATGACTTCCTCGCTTGATTTCTTGGATGAACATCAAATATTCAAATAATTTCCAAACTTGACTATTCATCAATATTTTTCTCCGAATAAAACTTTACTATAAAAGGAAGTTGATTTTAAATCTAAGTTGTTAGTATAATTCATTGTTTAATATATTTTATTCATTCTTGCCGATGCACCTGAATGATAAAATTACGCGGGATTGTTTTCTTCATTCACATACAACGTGTAATTAGTTACCAAGGCAAGAAGGATTTATTCCAAGGATATTCCCTGAATATCTACAATATTCCCTCCATATCTTCATTCACAATTTGATGATAAGAGGATATTCCTGTAACAATAATATTGAATAGTAAACAAATTCTTATAGGAGGAAATATTCTGTGAATATTGGAGAATTATGTTATTCGCTCAGATATCATCCAAGGATAATCAGCGAATATTGTAGTTCAATAGTATTTCATATGAAACAAATTGGAATATTCTTGGAATATATATTTTTGATAGTGCCCCATTTTGAATATCCCATAAATATCCCAAAAATTATCAAGATAGCTAAGTATAATAGTGTTGCAAAATGAAGACGAACGAACATCCCTGGAACAATTGGGATCTAAGGAATTCTTCTTGAAACAATGAGGATATGTCACTGGAATCGAAAGAAAATTGTTACTTCCTGTGGAATACTTCCTGGAACAATTTAATTCCTTTGATAAAGAATATGTAACTTTTGGTATTATGAAAGAATGTTCCTGGAAGATGTGAAATTTATAGTATATATATATATATATATTTGATGGTTCTAGAACAATTCGCCGCCGGACAACTCGCCGCGGACAATTCGCCGCCAGGACAACTCTCCGAGTGATTTATGTTTTGCCGGCGTATATACATCATTTACATATATTTAAGAATATTATAAATTTGAACAATGATTTCTTTCTATTCGCTCAAGACTGACGTAAAACCGTAGTATAACAAATTTCATTATTTCGATTAATTGATTTCTTTGGCAATATCTGTGAGAATATTTCAGGCCCCAAAAAAATATTAGAGATATTAATACAAATTTAGAAGTATTTAACGTCTGCTTCAAAACAAAGGGTTTTCTGAGTTGACGTCAAAAGGAAATTATATACAAGGGACAGGACGAAGAAGTCAGAAAGCAAAGTGACCCCTTGAACAAAGGCACCAACCACCGGTCTGTGACAATGCTCATGGATGCAGAAAAGTTGCTTCGTGGATGCAATCACTTACCAAGGAATGATATGAAAAAGATCACAAGCATCGGTGACTGTACTCACGAATAGAAGAGGAAAATGAAGAGGTGATAATAAATGTAATTTATTAGCCTACCTAAGATAGAAATCTAAGATTTCGTAGTTAATTATTTTTTTTAAAGACAATATTTTCCCATTAAAAACAAGAAGGATAAAATCTTTACAGAAGAGGAAATTCCTTCAGGAACTACGAGTGAGGGGTTGAGTTCCCTGAAGGGGTGGACTCGACCCTCTTAAGCCTCTCCTTCGCGGTTGAGAGGATGCTGAAGGCATTACCTCTCTGGATCGCAAGAGCCATTCGCTGGTGGAACCAGGCAGACTCCCTTGGATCATTCGTTGTCTCAACAAGGCGATTTCCTATTGACTTCATGATTAAGGAGGTCGTACTACCAAAGACAATATAAGATAGACGCTCAACTTGATAGGGCACATGCAAAAATAATAACAACCAATCAGAAGCGATTTGTAGCATACGTCACACCAAACAATAATAAACGTACGACCCCCCGCCCCCCCCCCCCCTTGATATTCACAGAAGGATAATCTTTGGTCTTGACGTGTGAAGTCGTTAGAAATATAAATATTCTCTACTGATTAGGGATCAGAGAACTAATTACTTTATTATTAATTAAGTGTACAAGATCGCATATGTGGTTCAATTTAGTATTTTGAATATAATCTACCTTCTATTCGGAGAATAGTCATAACTAGGTATACCAAGCGAGTGTAAACCTTTATAGGTACGATATTGTCTTAGACGACACTAAGTTGTAGGTATACCTTAACGCTGATTGGCTTGAAGTTGGGTCAGAGTGCTGACGTCAGTGCAAACATACTCTGAATTTTATAACATTGAGTTGAGCGTCTATCTTATATTGTCTTTCGTACTACCATACGCTCCTGTGGTCTCTATAGCAATTGGCTCAAATATGTAAGCATCTCCAAGGGCGGAGTATTTCTGACGCTTACGGTTCTCCGCAGCCCTGGCAGTTGATCCAGCTTCAACTGCGGAATCATTGAGGTGTGTCTCGGCAAATGTTCCGACACACGTGCAATCCCAAATCAGACTCTTTCCATTCTTGTAAGGAAACACAGTAATACCATCAGGGCGTTTGCCATCATCTTTGTCAAGCCCAGGAGGCTCAAGTACTGAAGGGAGTCCTGCTCTCTGCAAAGCCTGTTTTACCACATCATTCAATGCTGCATGTCTTGGGTGATGCCCAGAACTGTACCTACAAGACAGGCCATGCAGTCCTCTGACATCCTTCCCACTACCACAGCGACAAGAATGAGGTTCACAAACTCTGGCACCAACTCTGAGAGCAATGGCTACCCTCAGGACCTCTGGATCGAGCTGTGTACCCAATGACGGTATGGAAATCGCGTTCAATCACACTCCAGTTTCTTAAAGAGATGCAGATAACAGTCGTGCCCTTGCCACCTGATCAGCTCTAGCCAACAGACTAGACTCTCCATTAATAAATGAGCCCGTGGTGCATCCCATTCTTTTTGACTGGACTCGTTGATTGGTAGCGGGAGACCAGCCTGTAAACCCTGCCTCCAAGGCCCAACTGCATCCGTAAGCTCTTCGGTATGGACTACAATAATATTAGAAAGAATAATTTCAACCATATCACTCACACAATACATTGAAGACACAGAAGCAGGTAAGGCAATATCTCCAGCTCTCCTACAACCCAGTCCACCAAGGCCAACCGGTAAAGTTGCCTGAACCCAAGAATTAGCTGACAACTCTACATTGTAGTTAAATAACCTTTATTTTCACTTATGTACTAGTTCTAAACTAAAGTAGTTTTTATATGTCATCAAACGTGTTAACAATACACATGAACTTGTTTTCTTTCCAATAGCAAATTATTTTCGACAAAATACTTTCAAATAGAACGAAGAAAATTTTATTGTCAATTTACCACACACACTATGTTTATATAATAGTTTAAAAAAACATAATATTCCAGTTTTGAACTGGAAAAGAAAACATTTTCAAATTACTGCTAAGAAAATTTTATTATTAATTTGCAACACGCAGCTTATATTTAAAATATCTTCCATAAATAAATGGTGTATACGGCGGTAAAACATATATCACACGGCGAGTTGTTTTGATGGCGAATTGTCCTAGCGGCGAATTGTCCGGCGGCGAGTTGTGCAGTCACCATATTTGATACAGCAAAGGAATGTTGATAGAATCGAACGATGTAACAATTTTAATACCACATAATTCGGATATATTTCTTAATGTATCACTAGGAGACGTTGGTTCAGAGCCGTTGGAAACCTGAACTGTTGAAATCTGTATTATTTATTGTCTATTTAAATTTATCCATGTTTAAAATTTTTGACACTACTTGCAGTTTTACAGGATAACGCTAGGATTTTGCTCTTCCATTACATGGGCTCTTTATTTCAGTGTTAGGTAGGCTCGTAGGTTTCATTTACTATCATCTCTTCATTTTCCTCTTCTTTTTCTGAGTGCAGATACCGGTGCTTCACGGAGCTTTTAAGCATCCATGAACATTGTGACCGACTTGTGGTAGGTAATTTTCTATTATTTTTCATCTGTGAGTCATTTTCCTTCGTGACTGTTTCTTACAGTCTCTTTTATATCATTTTTGTTTGACTTCAGCGATACTTCCTTTTGTTCTAAGCAGACGATAAACCAACAAGTGAATTTAAAATATCGATCTATATGAAAATTGTTTTGAATGAGCAAATTAAATACTGCCTACTTATCTGTAATTAGTACTGCATCCAAAAATAACTTACAGGTCTGTGTGATATTAATGTTTACCCAATTTAGTTTTCACCATGCAGCAGAGACGTTAAGACGTAATAAACGTGTTGCAAG
>CANNZV010001681.1:136294-151885 GCA_947561585.1 Caprella mutica
AATAAACATGTTGCAAGTGATACTAAGGATAAGGATTTTATTGATGAAAGTAAAAAAAAAAAAAGAATACAAACAAATAATACAGCAATATAAATTTATACATAAATCTATATAGGGGAAAAATAATTCTTACATCAAGCTCTTTTATAAACTCATGTTTAAGGAGTTTTTCGGGCAAAACAACGTATATAATCAGAAAAATTGATAAATTTCAACTCAATCTTCTATATATTTTTTCAGCAAATAACTTTTCATAGTCCTTTTACTAGTAACATTAGTGTTAATTCAGTAATAATGAGGTTAGTATTGTGTTGGTAAATGTTTGATTGTATACTGTTTAGATTCACTATTGTTTTTATTTTATACTGTGCATTTATATGATTCAACTATTTTAAATTTTGGTTTATTGTTTAAGTAACTGAATAAGAGTACTTAACCTAGGTATTCCGTACTATATTAGTTTGTTGACCCATTTCCATTCATATGTACTCAGTCTACGCTTTACTTTTTAACCCAATCCTTCACGCTAACAGGTACGGTAGATTCACGGTTGGACAGGCAGATGCCCACTTTCATTGATGTTCTTATCTTATATTTTGAAAGATAAACGATAAATTCGTTTAAAAATCGCTAGAGGCATAGCCTAATACAGGGTGGGGCGTAAGTTTGGAAGCAATTTTTCAAACATTAATATAATTCTTAAAAATAAGTTCCTAAGTAGGTGATAGGGTTTGAACTATAGTAGAGACACTACATTATGACGTGGCAGTGTTATTTTAAAAAAAAATTTAGTCAATTCAAAAATGTCAGACAAAAGAGAAGCCATTATTGCTCTACAACGTGCCGGGAAGTCTTATTCCATCATTTGAAAGACTCTCAATAGCGAGATCGACTGTTTGGAAGTGTGTGAAGCGTTTTAATGAGAGAGGAGACTTGACTGATCGTCCAAGAAGTGGTAGACCACGCTCACAGCGCACCAAACAACTGATAAAATGTGCCCGAGAGAAGATCAGGAAGAACCCGAAAAGGTCAATACGATTGTTAGCCAAAACAGCTAATGTGAGTCCGAGAACAATGAGAAGAGTTGTCAAAGAAGACCTAAAAATATCCTCTTTCACCCTCCAAAAGAGACAGACTCTGTCAGAAGCTGTAAAGAAAAAGAGATTGGAGAGAAGCAAAGTACTTCTGAGAGAATTGAAGTCTGGCACGGCTGGTGAAATTGTTTGGTCTGACGAAAAAATTTTCACAGTGGAAATGTCTCACAACCGGAGGAATGACAGAATAATTGGTAAAAGTGCAAAAGACATCCCATACAACCAAAAAACTATCCACAGAACCATGAAACCTGCTTCAGTAATGGTCTGGGCCGCCGTTTCAGAAACTTGGAGATCTTTAATTTTTGTGGAACAAGGAGCCAAAATCAATGGCGAGAATATTTTGACGCCAATGTTGGAGTCAGCTAAGGATCACTTCGGTAATGACACTCTATGGACATTTCAGCAAGACGGGCGCGACTTCACATACTGCAAATGTCACTCAAAACTGGTGCCATGACCATCTTCCATGGTTTAGGTCCAAAGAAATGTGGCCTCCCTGCTCCCCAGATGTTAATACTATTGTCTTTTCGGTATGGTCCATTCTTGAATCAAAGGCCTGTGGTAAATTCCATCGCAGTGTGGATGATTTAAAGCGTTCGCCCAGAGATCTTGGAAGGAAATTTCACAAGAACAGTTGCGTGCCGCAGTAGGAGGAGTTCGGAGGAGATTTGAGGCTTTATTAAAAACGAGGTACGGTCAAGAGCCCCCCGGTCACGAGCCCCCCCCCCCCCGGTCATGAGCCCCCCCCTCCTTGTTTTTTTAATCCTTATTTACCTAGTTGAACAAATGAAGAACTACTTGGATAGAAATAACTGAGAGTTGCTAATGTAGTTTGTTGTATCCGTTAGATTGTTGTACTGCACACTTCATGATTGTTTAATGACCTGGCATATACATATATTTTATGTCTAATCAGTAATGAACTACAAAAGTGTCAATAAGGATTAAATAATATAGGTAAATAATGATTTAAAAACAGGGGGGCTCGTGACCGTGGGTCTCATGACCGGGGTGTGCTCTTGACCGGTGGGGGCTTATGACCTAGGGGGGGCTTATGACCGGGGGGCTCTTGACCTACACCCATTAAAAACAAGGGGGGACATTTTGAATAAATTTATGATTTTTGAATTCTTAAAACCCTTATGTAATAATACATAACTGTAAATTATTAAATATATTTTTCGTTGGATTATAATATGCACTTTCATTTGCTTCCAAACTTACGCCCCCACCCTGTACATTAAGATAATGTGTAAGAAAATTCTAGCAGATAAATCTAGTCAATTTTTGATTATAGACGATTATGTACAGAGTATTGTTATTACATTCAAATAGGCCATTCACGCACACTCAGCCAGTTGGCTGACCACACCTCCTCCATCCCTCACTTAGCGTGCTAAGCTACACAGAGGTGCATTCTTTACAGATATGTACTAAGGTGAACGTATAACTACGGTATTCAGGGCATGCAAGTGATCTTCAGAAATGACAATTGAATGGAGATTATCATCATTTGATATAATATTTGATTGGTCAAACTCGCATTACGGTAATTTTCGAGCAAACAGTAGCCGATCAATCTGAGACTCGGTCAACCCGCGTGGCCGAGACAAAATACACACTACCACACGGAATAAAGAATCGATAGCTAATGCAGTGCCAACACACAGTGCACTGATGGAAACCGCTTTAACCGACACGGTGTGCTGACTGGCTGACTTTGAAACGCCAGAAAAACGGTGTGAATATGGAAATGCTATTTACTTTTTGTGTTATTATTCACGATTGGAATTTTACAGAGAAATTATTCTATATCCATTAGAGAGGAGAGATTTTAAGGTCAAAAGTCATATAAATGAAAAATTAATCGAACACTCTTGAAAAAAGTCATATACATTGGAATTTAAAGTGGGCAGCTATCTGTCCAACTACATATATAAGTTGGGGTTAATAGGTTCACTATGTTCATTTATATTATGAAAGTTTCATTAATGTTTTTGTGTGACCTAGTTTAAACATTACAATTTCTTTAACGTCTGTATATATATATTAAGGAATTCATAAAATTATTTCTTCATCGACCTCTCCTTTAACTGATTAGATCTTGATTGATAAGTTTTCAAACTACCAATAATTTTATGTAGTATTATCTTCAGTACTAATGATGTTATAGAAGTTTTTCTGAGTTTATGAGCTCTTTCTTGTATTTACTTCAATTGGAGTTTTTTTTTTTTAAATTTGACCCAGATTTTTTCACTGAAACTTTTTTTTTCTTATATAATTCAGTATTATCTACTTTTGCTTCTTTCAAATTTAAAAAAAATAGTTTTACAGAGGGTTTTTATTTTTAAAATTACAATTGATAAATACTGACTAATTATTCTATTTCTCCGAAGACTCCAGTATCACAGTTTTTGGCAAATTTTTTGAGTAAGAAGTTAAAAATCTATGTTCATGTCTTCATTTCTTTGTGAGTACTATCTGTATGCAGCGCGTACACTAAAACTATAGGTTTTAAATAAAAGTTATAAATAAATGTATTCTTGAAGTAAAACTATAAAATTAAAGTACCGTTTATATGTAGTCTTTTATTAAAAAGATATGGTATAATATAGTGCGAATATTAATAATTTTGATAAATGGAAAATGGATACAAATTCTTAAGCAAATTTTTAAATAAAATGTTGAAAGTTGAAATTGTACCTTACAACATATTAATTTAAAAAAATGTATCTTCTACATAATTGGTTGTATACAAAACAATCTAACTATATTAAATATTGTTCAAAAAGCCAATGCCCCATTAAAGAAACTTCTCAGATAAAACCAACTAAAGATGCAATTAAATCACGTTTCAAAGATATATGGCAGTTGGAGGTTGGTCGAGATTTTAATTACATTATTTCCAGATAAATGTTTAACAGGATATATACCTGAACAATTAAACTATACAAATGATGTTTCAGTTTATTGAAGGTAGTGAAAATTTTCGAGCCAGAATCGCCCAATATTGCAACAATGTTTATGACCTCCAAAATTTTTTCATTGGAATATTTTCTTTCCATGCGATGTTGGTTAATTAAAATTTTGTTGACCAATACTTTATATTGAAAATAATATTTTTTTCATGTAATTTTATTATTGAAAACCTCCCATTCGGATTAATATGTTATCAAACTTTAATATTGAATACTCAATAGGATAATTTTCTTATTTGCTTGGTCAAATAATTTCAATAATATATGTTACCATTGCGTCAATCAAATATCGATCTATAAGTACTAATTAAAATATGGACAAGTAATAGTATTGCCGTTAAATAATTAAAAAATCAAGAGACTCCTGATGATGTAGTTCAAGATGAACTGTTCTTATTTTTAGTGAGATTACATGAAAATGAGGTAATAATGACAGAACTATCTTCCCACTCAAAGTTAGTGAGCCATTGAAGTGTTTTGGTTTTGTCTTTCCTGTAATTCGAATTATTGTCAGTTATACAATGTTTTCACTCCCAAGAAAGTGTTATTGCTCAATCACATGAGAGTGTAATTTGATTGGATACACTGTTAGATGTACTGGAAGATAGGCTTGATATTAATTATTCAATTTTCCATATTTTTACTTGCCTATATTGTCACTATAACTTGCCAATGGGTTTTTTCATTTTTTTAACACAGAATTCATTAAATCATTTTGAATATGAAATTAATTAATTACAATGTTCTCATTTTCTCATCAATTTTAATGAGATCAGTGAAAAAAATATTTCATTCCTAATTTCTATATAGAAATTCAAAGAAAAATGACGGAGTAAAATGTGACGTAAAAATGAACCTGAAAAGTTTGAAAATGACAATCCTCTTCATCAAATTGAATTTATTTACATAAGGCAAAAAGAAAGAAAGAGAGCCGCCTATCACTAAAATGTGATAGGGGCTAACTTTTGTATGAAATTAGGCGTATTAAATTGGATAGAAATTGTTCCGATGAATAGCTCAAAACGAAATTATCATTTACATGAAATGGTACATTATGAAATACTTTGATATACTATTACAATTCGATATCATATTGATTTATCTAAATGAATTCAATTACATATCTATAGTTATAAAACTGATGATTACTTAAAATAAAAATGAAAAATAATTAATGAATAAAATTAGAAAATACAATATATTTTGACATGTAAACATATTTGCAGGAAAATCAAAATCAAATTCTAATGATTAGGTATAATTACATAACATGCGTCAATGTATTAAATCACTATCACTTTAACAGTTAAAGTATATTTCAATTCCATTTGTGGATTAATGGAACTCTTCGGGCTAAATTGCGGATTTTCAAGAGTAATTGATGAGCACTTCAAAGAATACAAAAGATTAAATGGACTAAAATAAAAGAAGTAAATCATTTAATAAATAATTTTACAGAGAATTTTCGAGTGTCATCGAAATGAATCAAAGAAATCTTTCGCTAAGAAAACCTCTGAGAAAAAAGAAGTATTTAGGATAATATTTCCTTTTGATTTGATCAGTTTTGTAAGAGGATATACTATTGGATTTATTTAACCGAAAATATTCGATCTCTTTCTTTATTAATTGCAAGTAAATTATCCACTGTCTAAAGTTTACAAGGAAATCGTTCTTCAATAGAAAATGAAAAGGTATACAAAAAATAATTTTGAAAGAAAGAAAAATTGTCAATAAGTAAAATTGAATTACTAATCAATATCTGAAAAATATAACTTGCCATTCTATTCAAAATGTAATAGAAACAAGTAAGAAAATAATCAACTTAATAATATTAAATAAAACAAATTAAACACTATTTTCGTCTCAAATAGTCCAACATTTATACGTGGAAATCCTTTCCGAAATAATACTCTTCAAAACAATTTAGCTTGCATATTATTTTACACTCTCATAAGAACAAAATAGTGATTGTCTGACGTGACCACAGCTTATCTTTTCACAGCTCTAAGAATTTTTATGGCCGAAAAGAGGCAAGTTTATGGTGTCATCACCGTCCCATTAGTAGAGAACCATGACTCTATTTAGGGTGACACACAATATTAAGCAGCCCACTGCAACAAACTGACTACTTCAAGAAGATCAAAACTACAAAACCCGCATATTCCCATTACGCAGTCAAGAAATAATTGCCTATCGATAGCCGATTATTTTCGATGATAAAAACTATCATCTATCTACGACAATAAATGATTCGAAGAAAATCTTATCCTAATTTATCATTAAAATAAAAAAAATTATACCTCCCCGATAATGACGTCTGAAATTATGGTATTTTACGATAAAATACAATCAATATTTTTCATTGTTGACAATATTAGACGATCTCCATATTTTCGATTATGTATAACTGACCTCTTATCCAAGAGGGAATTTAATTGTAATATCATCGTAGAATAAGTGGGTACTTAATTTCACATTACTTTGCCATAGCTTTATGAGTTACATTGCTCTACATTACACATTGTCTTTTGTTCTTGTGCATTACATTACGTCTAGAGAAAAAAAAGCAATGACATAACATTCAGAAGGAAAATTGATCCCAGTAAGCCTTGGTTTGAAGCTTCTTTAAGCCTCTTCCCACTGCAAATCAAATTTTTGAAATGCGTCAATAGCCAGCTACCAAGTTTTGGTATGGAAACTATAAAAATGACTAAAGCATATAGTTAATCCTTTTCGAAACAGCCATATTTTTCGGTTACATTCACTTATATACTTATATGTATTGTAAACTTCTATACCCAAAACAACCAATGGGCCAACATGGTGACAGCATAGGCTGTTCTGTTGAAATCATCTCGGCTCAAGATATTGCCGATATGTTAATCAAAGGGATCCGGAAAATTGATCGAAAGCAATTGACCGAAAACAATTTATCGAAAGCAATTGATCAAATAGAAAAGTGATCGAATGGAAAATTGGTCGAATGGAAAATTGATCGAAAGGAAAATTGGTCGAATGGAAAATTGATCGAAAGGAAAATTTGTTCGAATGGAAAATTGATCTAAATGAAAATTGGTCGAACAACAATTGATCGAATGGAGAATTGACCGAAAAAAATTGATCGAAAATGATATTGTATCTATTTACACTGATTGACAATGATAACTAAAACCATAGATTGCCAGATAAACTTACTCGCAATATATTACAGCTAGTAGATGTTGTTACCATGATTTATTTATAATAATAATAATTCATATAATAATTTATACAATAATAATATAGAATAATAATTTATGTATACCATTTCTTCATTCAACTGTTTTTCTATAACAGAGAATTATATGCTTTGAAATATATTATAATTTGAAGAACTTTAAGTTTTCTTAGTTCTAGAATTTAAATAGTTCTAGATAACTTGTAAAATGAAAGTTAAATAATTAATTAGTTTAGTATAGGTTTAACGTCTGTTTCGGAACCAAAAGCCATATCACTGACGGCAAAAGGGAATTAAATACAAGAGATAGGAAGAAGCATTCAGAAAGGAAAGTGGATTCATGAACAGAGTCACTTAACACCGTCGGTGACAATGCTCATGGATGCAGTAAAGCTAATCTATGAGTGCAGTCACTTACAAAGGAATGTAATGAAAGGGACACTAAGCACCGGTTGCTGCATGCACTCACAGATGGAAAAAAAAATAAGCTGATCTATATTCGACGAACCTTCCTTTCGATCAATTGTTGTGCGATCAATTTTCCAATCGACCAATTTTCCTTTCGACAAATTTTCCTTCCGATCAATTTTCCATTCGACTAATTTTCCTTTCTACCAATTTTCCTTTCGACCAATTTTCCTTTCGATCAATTTTCCATTCGATCAATTTTCTATTCGATCAATTTTCCATTCGATCAATTTTCTATTCGATTAATTGCTTTTGATAAATTGTTTTCGGTCAATTGCTTTCGATCAATTTTCCTAGACCCGTTAATCAAGTTTCAGCCATATATTGTTGATTCGCTATAAATATATTAATCAAGTTTGGCCAATATGAAAATTTGAAGAATAGATTCGCCACATTGAACCAAGCTTCTCCCAAGGTTACATACCAGTTGTTGATAGCATATATTGGCGCATTAAAATTCTTTGCAACCTATTTCTATTTACCAAAAGTACCTGATCTTTTCTGCGACGCAAAGTCGTAATATGCTTCGAATGATTTCTTCTGATTGTTATACTGTTGAATTTAATTTTTTTTCAAAAAAGCATTTTTTCCTACAGAATCTTGAAGTTGATCGATTTTAGAAAATATTTCAAATATAGTTTACTCGGTTATTTATGATTCCCAGAACAAAATCAGGATGAGAGTATTCAACTATTCATATAACGTGATTAATGAGTATTAAATTTATCTGTCATATATTTTAGGAAGCACTTGTGTGTGCCTCCTAATTTGATTAAAATAAATAAAACACAGCGTTAGAGAGCTATATTTTAGTCAAACATTTCAAAAACCGAAGTTTGTTCATGACAAACAAAATGATGTTATACTACCTAACGGCATAGCTATAATGATATGAAACAGAACACTGTTCTTCTCGTATAATTTCATTTTACGTTCAGCTACTCCTAATTTAATGAGGGAAGCATTCGCAGTAGCATTTGCTTCATTCCATGAACTTCAGTTCTAACTCTGTGAATCACAAGAAGTTGCAGCTCTTTATTTATGTTGAACATAAGAGAGAATGCATGATAACCTGCTAACACATTAGTCATGTACTCCATCATTAAATATGAACGAAGGAAATATTTTAGTGATTCAATTTTTTTTGATAAACAGCTAAAATTGTCTTGATATTTAACAGGTAACTCAACTTTCTTGAAATATTTATTCATCATGTGTTTTTTCACTTTTTATAATGTAATGTAAGATATTTTATAGTTGGTACTGATATGATTGTTTTGTTCATACCATTGAGTAAATTGTTCCTGTAGTGTACACTGATGAAAAAATCCGACTCTCCAGGTGTTTAAAGTTTTGTCCAATAAACGAGATTCTTATGTGCAAAAAAAAATCTGAAACACGCTTTTTATCGTGTAATCGCCATTTCAAACACTTGGCTACTTGTGGTTCCATTTTAAATGAAGGTAACTATATTATGATGATATTAGTTTGTTTCCGCACCGGATATTGTATTTATATGTGTCCTCACTACGTTAAGATATTCTGTAGAAAATGCCATACTTTTATGTCCACATACTGAGCGGTAAAATTTATTATAACATCATAGAATTTCAATATCAAGGTTTTCACTTCAATTTCAATTTATCCCATTATTTCATAATTCAGTATTCTCCATTTGGAATATTTTATCATACAGCTTTTTCATTTTTTTTATGAAAAATAGCCATTGATGACTAACTCTTCTACGCAAATAATGGCGAGACTTAAGACAAAATCTGTCCCCTCAGCTTGATTAGAAAGTTAGATGGAGTTCTTCACACTCGGTGCACTATTATGAACTTTCATCACTCCTGGTGAAAATAATAGAACTTTTATAATTGCATTTGATTTTTTTTAAGATAGTTTCAGATGATTTAGAAAATTATCAGAAAAGTTGCGTGCTGTCATCTTGAATTATTGATAGCTACATTGATAAATATCATGGAAAAAACTAAGAGTATAAAAATATTTATACTATATTGAGGAATGATATCAATATGATTTTGATTATTAGAAATAAAATATGACTTAAAAATGAATTATATATGAATTATAAAAAATTGTATTGCTAACAGCAAACTTTAATACATAAGCTTTTTCTTTAACGGATGAATGAAATATCTAATTATGGTATTTTTTATTAAAATGGATAATGTTTGATTAAATATTCTATTGAAATCATAGATCATAGTAACGTCAGTAACCAAATACTGAATTTCCATGAATATTCGTATAAAGTGACAATTATTGTACTGAGAGTTACAATATTTATTATTTTATTATTTATTTATGTCTAAATGTAAATATTTTTCTTGTTTCTCTAATTTTCCTGAATGAGTGTAACTTCGAAACAGTGATTTCGTAATCAGTAATTGAGTTGTTAACCAAAAGTACTTTTGCATAACAGCAAATTTAGTAGGAAAACAAATTTGCATTGGAAGAAATAGATCTAATGTTCATTAATCAATTATTGTTTTAATACTGTTATTAGATTCATTAGGTTTTCTTTTATTTTATTGTAAAAATAAAGGCGACCAAATAACGGCATTGCGTTTAGAATAACATGATTAAATGTTTGGCCTTCCTGTTTAATTCATCTGTTCATGTATGCACTAAATAGGCACCTTTTCAGTCGTATAATATAATTTGGTACGACAGTCAGAAAATACTACAAACATGACTTTCTTTTCACGTTCAAAACAGTCACATCTAAGAAAAAATCTCGACAATTAATTTTTATATATTTTTATGGGGCTAGAATTAAGGAAAATACACAATAACAAGTATGACACATAAAAAAAATCATGTAAAACAAAAAATTGACAAAAAAATGTTCAAAGAAAATTTGTAAAACAATGTATGTAACAAGATTATGTAAAAAAGAGTATGAAAAAATAATTTTTAAACATATATTAAAATAAACATTCATGTGAACATTTTGGTCTAAAAAAGTATATATAAAAAGATATATATTGTATATGATATATAAGAAATTATATATATTTTTTCATATATCAAAGGTTTAAGGGTGACATTCTTCTTGTAACCCCACAACTTACCAAGATATCAACAGTCAAATCCACACTGTGTATTAGTAATTAGTAGGGTTGTGACATTATGCATTTCCAAATATGCAGTATATGCACTGGGAAATATACTGCATATGCAACAGGTTTTATGCTTTTTGAGAAAACGCATATGCATTTGAGAAAACGCATATGCATTTGAGAAAACGCATATGCATTTGAGAAAACGCATATGCATTTGAGAAAACGCATATGCATTTGAGGAAACGCATATGTTTTGCAGATAAAACATATGCACTTAAAGATAATGCATATAAGAAAAGGCATATGCATTTGAAACTGAAAGGAAGGCAATATATGCACTTCCAGCTGTTTATATCCGGTGGGAGGTTGAACAAACACCCTAATTTATTTGTTATATCCTTTAGGTGTTCTATCATTTAGTTTACCTAGTGAATATGATTTTAAATTTCTGTTCGAAAATTAGAGAATATGGTTAATTACATGGCGCCATAAAGCTGAAAGTAACAATCACAGTGATGTAAATAAAGAATAGGATAATAATAGTTACAGATTATAGACACAGGTGGTCAGTATGGAGTTGTACTTTTCCCCGCCGGACTATTCCCCGCCAGGACTTTTCCACGCCGAATAAAATATCAGTAATTTGGGTTATTATAGTATGATTTTGATAAAACACAAAATTTATCAATAGAAAACACATTTAATTAACAGAATTTGATTCCCGTAATTATGTGCCCATATTGTTCGTTCGATTTTAAGACTGTGCCTTTGTATTTTCGTATATAATTAGGAGATGCTACAAAGTACAAACATTATTGCAATACTAAGGGTTGCCAAGTGTCGCAAGGTACTCTAAGCAGCTTCTATTTGTTCAGTTATTTAAACTCTGTAGTTTTCTATATCGTGAATTTATTATTTTATTTTTGAGCTATACATAAAATGGCGATCTATTAACTACACGTTCAAATTTATGCTTTTCCAGATCATTAATAAACTTTATTAATTTTTATTTAAATTAATTTATTAATTACTATACCTCATAATTAATAAACCTACAATAGATTTTTATCACACTAAATATTGACCTCTTTTTTAGTGTCCTTTATCTAATATGTATATTTAATATTTGTACCTTAAAAATCTTACAATGGTTTAGCCATTATTATGAAAATTAAATTAAGACTTGTTGCGTTGTCAGGTGTCAGAATGATTTATATATATTGTCGTACATTTTCGCTAAAATTCTCCAACGAAAACTAATAATCGAAAACTAATAACTAATAATCGAAAACTAAAAATAATATTCCCTAATAATTAATAATCTAATAATAATAATCCAATACAAAACTGGTTCGGTTCAAAAAGTTGGTGGTGAACCATTTTCAGTCAACTGTTCCTAGGAACCTATTCCCATGTGACAATAATATTAAAGAAGAAAAAAAAATTAAAAAAAGGTCTGTCATTTGAGACGGCAGACTTCGGCATATAATTTCGTGGCAACGGATTTATTTGTCAAAACTATTTATTTTCAAATTTTTTGTTTAGAATCGCAACATTAAATTATCTTCCACAGTCAAATATTAAATAAATCCGGCGGGGAAAAGTCCGCGGGCGAGGAATAGTTCGGCTGGGAGTAGTCCGTTTCCCGTGATTAATATACCTAGTTTCTGTTCTTAAATAACTGGTAGCCATGAAAATTCACTTTACTAATATAGTATCCTATAGTGCCAACAATATGATGTGTCTTTCTCTGAAACACTTAAGTGTTTTGAAATACTTGACATTTTAAATTTGGAACATTACTATTAAATGCATAATAATTCATAATATATGCAAATTCATACTAATAAATAATTTAGTAGGGGTTTAACGCCTGCTTCGGAACCAAAGGCCATATCGCAGTCAGAAAGGAAAGTGGTTCTATATGGAACAAAGTCACTTAGGTACTACTGTCGGTGACAATGCTCATGGATGCAGAAAAGCTACTCAGTGAATGCAGGGACACAAAACAACGGTGGCTGCACTTACGGATGGAAGAGGAAAATGAGGAGGTGAGAGAAAATGAACCCTACGAGTCTACCTAACCCAAATATCAAAGACCTCGTAGTTGAAGAGCATAACCATCCTCTAAAACTGCAAGTAGCGTTAAAAATGATAAATTTAATAAAAATGAAAAAAAGACAATCCATAAACCAAATTACAACAGTTCGGGGCCCAAAGGACGCCACCCTGTGACCCCCCTTCTCTTCCATTCGTCACAGACAGCTTTTGATAGGCATATTGTTAAAAGTATATGCATGCTTATAAATGCATATGCAAATTGGCAAATGCATTTGCATATAGGTAAATGCATATGCATATTGGTAAAGGCATATGCATATTGCTAAATGCATATGCATATTGCTAAATGCATATGCATATTGCTAAATGCATATGCATATTGCTAAATGCATACATGCAAATTAGTAAATGCATTTGCATATTGTTAAATGCATATGCATATTTATAATTGCATGTGCATGTTGATAAATGCATATGCGCATCAAATAAGCATATGCGTTTTAGAAAAGCGTATGCAAAATATGCAATGTCACAACCCTAATAATTAGTATATAGGGTGCATGGTGATTAAAAGTTTACAAAATTTGTTCTATAAAGGCGGTGCCAGACGAAGAGTCAGCACTCAGAGTCATCACTAAACCACGCCCACTTTTAGTCATGAATCTCACTAACCAACATTGCTGGTTAACCTCTACTGAAGATGCATTGTCGGTAGTGGTGAGCGAATTGAAATCTATACATGATGAGAAAAAAAAAATGATTCCTTGACTGATTTTGGCAATTTCATATCATCCAGTCTTCGGGAAATGGCCCCTGAACAGCGGACCCTATGTTCTGGTATATGTTTCGATGCAATTCAAAGGGGGAAAATGAATGTTCTAACTGTAGAGCATCGAATTGTAGCTATAGCTCCATTGAATAATATGGAATTTCAGTAGTGTTCATTTTTGTTCATTATTAACTGTTACCCATGCCATTTATTTTTCTTGCTATTAGTTATCTATGGATTTGAATGAATATATTTTTTTATTTATGTCTAGTCAATTGGGTTTACACTATACATGTTATTTCATTTTTATTTGAATACAATAAATAATTATGTAACATTAGTTCTTTTTAACATGGAGATATATATTTATATGTAATTTGTATTGTCAAGGATGAAGATATTATAAAAAAACATAATTTAAAAAACATTGAATTAAAAACTTTATTTTAACATTAACTATTTAGAACGATATATCTGGTACATTGATATGCAAGTTGATTAATATCTAGTTAGCAATTATTAAACATTTCAGTAAATTTTATTAGTAAACACGACCTGAGACTTGGCTCATAAATTATGTGGTACAGCGTATTTTAATGCAATGAATAATTCAGGAATGGGTCCGGAGATTATTATCTCATAGTTGAACCCTCATTAATAAAAAAGCTAACAAAATCAAATTGGGTAATTAAAATATATGACACATATAATAGATTTATTTAGAAAGTAAACAGTACTACCAAAGACAATATAAGATAGACGCTCAACTCCATGTTATAAAATTCAGAGTATGTTTGCACTGACGTCAGCACTCTGACCCAACTTCTAACCAATCAGCGTTAAGGTATACCTACAACTTAGTGTCGTCTAAGACAATATCCTACCTATAAAGGTTTATACCCCATGGTTTATACCCAAGGAAGTTATAGTACTAAGGAAGCGGTGTAACTGCTAAACCAACAACGTATAAGCGGAACCATCGTGTTAACACCTTGTTGTTAGCAATTAGTCAAGTGAGCTTCCTTGTCTCTCTTCGCTTCAGTCAAAACAGCTTCCTTGGCGTCTTGTTGTTGTTCCGCTGTGTCGTGTGGCACACGGACAGTGACGTTTGAGAAACGAGGGAGGTTGCACGCATCTAGCACACGCTCCAACAAACGCTTATATAAGTCATTAACATTGCATCTGTTGCCTAAATATTCATCAATTAATCTTCTTACATCAGTTAAATGTCCATAGATGAGAAAATTATTGAGCAAAATGATCAGATACCTAAAGTATTTTGAAGAATAATGTGTAAAGTTAACATCAGCTGTTGTGCTAACGAGAACCGTTACTCAACTTACTCAGTCAGGTCTGAGAGCGACGCACACACGTGTACTCTCCCTCGTTTCTAAATCTACACTAGAAGCTAACACGATTGTAACGGCTTGGTTAGCCGCCTGTTTATACCTCAGTATATAGAATAGGGTAGTAGGGACATTGCATTATATTTTGAATTGCGGATGTAGTCAAGTGACGTCATCAGGATTTGGCTCGTTGCTATAGCAACCCGACGTTCAAAACTGAAGTTGGGGCGGCCATCTTAAATTACTATCAACATTGACTCTGTAGCTTACTTTACCAGTTTATCCTGCTGTGTTTCTATAATTTATCACTTAAAATAAATCAGGATGTGATTTCACTAATGTTTTATCTCCATAACGTGGCTAAACGTAAACGATTGAAAACTCTGCAATTCCTGGAAATGATACAGGTAGGCCCTTAGTAGGGTAAAGTTTAACTATGGTTTAAAAGTACCTACCTACCAGATAGCAGATACTGGGATAGCTACCTATTTTTCTAACCTCAGCTATTAGATCTTTAGAGTAACTAGGTACCTGTAAATAGCTACCTAGGTATTTGTTGGCATTAT